>CAIGRL010091818.1:0-11272 GCA_903798325.1 Fraxinus xanthoxyloides
TCAGCCTTTAAAGCAGAGATAACGTGAGGAAGAGCCTTAATGGGTTAATTTCAAAGTTTTTGGAAAAAAGATAGCAAAAAACCGTTCAATTCAAACCTACTGTTCAAAGAAAACATGGACTCTTTCTTCAAAGGAAATCATTCAATCAGAACAACTCCCTTTACAAGAAATTGTCTTTCCTCATGGTTCTATAGAGGTCACCGCTTCTCCTTTCAAGCAAGTTTCTAAAGAAAGAAATAGTGGTAGTCCTGCAAAAGTCATTGATATCAAAAATCTTCAAGTTCAAAATAATTAGACAAATGTTGTTTTAAATTCAGTTTGTTCTCAATTAAATAGAATTGAAAATAATTCTATAGAAACTGGACAAACTTCAAAAGAATCTTTTACTAATTTAAAAACAAATTTTAGAGAAATCAAGAAATCAAAGGCCGAAGAAAGAAGCCAGTTCCACCTCTTTTCAAGCCTATTGAATCTAGTATTTCTCCGAAATTAGGAAAAGATTTTAATTCTCAATCAAAGATTCTTGAAAAACTTACCAAACAATTTTCGAAATTAAGTTCTCTTTCAAAAGATATAAATATAATTGATTTATCTGAAAATCTTGAAAAACATTATTGAAGAAGAACTTCTTCAAATCAATAAACTAAAACATTTCAAAAGTTCAAATCTTCCAACTTTTTATCCANCAAATCTTCCAACTTTTTATCCAATACCTTCACATCCTGATCTTCTTTTAGAAGAAAAATCTTTTCAAGAATTTTCTGAAACATACTCCGGTAGCGATATTATCAAATGGAATATCGATCGGATGACCGAATTTCAAATTATTCAAACTTTAGAAAAAATGTCTGTCTGTATGGCTGCTTATGCTAGCATAAATATTGATAGCCTTTCTGCCTGTAATAACCTTATCGTTGGCTTCACTGGTCAACTTAAAGGATGGTGGAATAATTACCTTACTGAAGAAAATCGACAAGAAATTTTTCAGTCTGTCAAAATTGAAAATGGTAAAGCAGTCAGTGATAGCTTTACTACTCTTGTTTACTCTATTATCAAACATTTTATTGGAACTCCTCAACTTCTTCATGATAGGTCATCTGAAATATTAATGAATATTTCATATCCTAAACTTCTTGATTTTAGATGGTATAAGGATGTCTTCCTTGCCAGAGTTATGATCCGAGATGACTGTAATATATATATATAAAAGAAAAACAGTCGAGCCCGAGTTTAAACGTCACAGTCGGCCCAAGCTATGACTGTTTTAACATGGCCAACTTACCCAGACTGTTTACAGTTAGCCATAGGTGTTTTTCTCACCGGTAAACTCCATTTCAACAAGAAAACATCTCCTTGCCCCCAAATAACAGATAAATCAATATATAGACTCAACCAGATCCTAACTAGTGAAAAAAAAATTAAATAAATGTTAAATATAAACTTTACCATTCAAGAAAAACCAAAATAATAATCACAACAAAAAATTAACCTTGTTAAAGATCACTTCATTGGTGACTGGTTGTTGGTGGTTGGGTTGTCGAATGTGAGTGGGGTTGTGGTCGACTGGATCCCGACTGAGTTTTTTTCTTTTTCTCCACTCTTCTCATGTGTTAGGTGATAAATTAGGGTATTTTTGGCTTTTACTCTTAAATTCCCAATTTATGTTTTTTTAAAGTGGTCAAAGGTCAAAGTGGAAAAATGATCGGGTCAACCGGTCATTCCACTTATTTCCTGAGTCTGGATTCATTTCAATATTTTGGTTTAAGTTGGGTACCAAAAATGGTCTAGCGTGTTAATTATTTTATGGGTAAATTGTTTTTCCAGATTGGCTTCAAACAGGGAGTTCGAGTCAAGTTCGATAACTCATAACCTAACATACCAAAAAAGAACACAACTAAAAATAATAAATTAAAAGTAAAAATCGGTCTTTGCATTGAGAAAAGTAGCATTTATTGTGGTTTGATATGTGTACTTTTTTGGAATAAATAGGGTAGGTTATGTGTCGTATTGGTCAACACAATTTAAAGTTTTGTGAAAATTTTTGTCTCTACTATAAAATTAGAAATTGATAATAAGGGCATTTTGGTCTAAGTTTTTGTAAAATGGACATTGAACAAATTTTGGACATTTTTGGAAATGACAATATAAAAGTGGACATTTCTTATCAAGAAAACAGCCAATAAAGTCCGCGGCACTTGTGTTTTCATTGAGGACTTGTCGCTTGTGTCATGCAATTTGAAGAATCTTGGCTAGAAACTGACTTAACCATCGGATGAGACAGATGCAGCAAAACCACTTATCACAGAAGTAAGACAAAAGAAAATTTCATTGAAGACCCTAAATTCTTTGAACTTGATGATTTCTCACTTATAGCACGAGGAAAACGATGTCATAATATTATTTATTACAAGTTAGTCTAGAGTTTTATATTGCTCCCATTTATTTTATTTTACGAAATAGATAAGGGTCATGCTTAATCCAAAGAGGAAAAAAAATCTTATTATTGTACTTCCGAATCTTCATCAGGCACTACGTACCAAACACAGCTAAGAACAACTTCCTTAGATGACTTTGTTGTCTCTTGCATGTGTGGTAGCTAACAGGGAAGTCACCCATATTCTCCCTTTCAAAAGGTGTATTCCCCAACTTCGGAGTACCCCACCACTTTTAATCCTCCTGTTTATAAGGGCCTCTTCGTGAAACTTCTTTCCAAAACCATCCGCTCGACTTGTACTCCTCTTTCTTGACTACTAAAATCATCTTTTGGCAACCACTTTTTCACTTCTTTAGGACTCATTGCTGCATTCTTCTACTCAGCCAACCAGGTTTTGTTCGTTTATTTGAAATTTCAAAATCCAGATGGCTCCAAAGCAAAACAAACAGTCTGAAAAGGCCCTAACTCTCTATGATAAGGAGACCCTAGATCATTGGCAAAATGTAGCCTAGGCTGTGGATGGAAAATCTATCGAGGAAATAAAAAGGCACTATGAGGGACCTCAAGTACATTGAGTTCGGTAACGTCCCATTTCCAAATAACTAGTCCGACACAAACAAATGCTAGCCCAAAGGGCTGCATGGGGATTGAAAAGGTAATAGAATCTTTTATCCACATTAAAGGAGAGCACATGTTTCTCGATTTAGTAAAAAACGAGGGAGAATTTGTCGTCCCACTATTGAAGAATTAGAGGTGATTCACATGACAATCGACCTTAAGCAAACATGGATGGATGAAATCGTTACATATCTAAAAACAGGATCATGCCAGAAAATCCTATCATAGCAAGAAAACTGCGTATAAAAGCTGCCAGATACATGTTGATCAATGACATCCTATATAAGTGACGGTATTATGTGCCTCTACTTAGATATTTGAACGAGGAAGAAGCATTGCGTGCCCTGGAGGAAGTGCATGAAGGAATATGTGAAAATCATGCTAGAGGACAATCACTAGCACACAAAATTATGCGCTAGGGATATTTTTGGCCTTCCATAAAAAAAGATGCCTTGGAGCTCGCCAGGAAATGTGGCAAATGCCAAAGGTTTGCCTCTAAAATTAACCTCCCACCAAGTGAGCTAAATTGTGTAATGGCTCCATGTCCCTTCTCCAAATAGAGGTTCGATCTAATCGGTCCCATGCCAATAGGAAAGGGAGGAACAAAATTTGCAATTGTAGCAGTTGATTACTTCACCAATGGTGGAAGCCGAACCTTTAGCCAAAATAACTGAGCACAAAACCACAGAATTCATATGGAAATCTATCATATGCCGGTTCGAGATACTGTATTCCATTGTGATAGACAATGGAAAACAATTTGACAACTCTCGTTTCTCAAATTTCTATGAAAGTTTTGGGATACAAAGGCATTTCTCCATTCCAAACCATCTTCAAGCTAATGGGCAAGTAGAAGCAATAAATAAGATCATCAAGTATACGCACAAAGCTAATGGGCAAGTAGAAGCTTGATGCTCTTGAGGAAGGATGAGATGAGGAGCTCCCCAGCGTGCTGTGGTCATATCGTACCACGACCCGAAGTAGTACAGGAGAAACCCCTTTTTCTTTGGCTTTAGAAGTAGAGGCAGTCATCCCTTTTGAAATGGAAGTCCCTTCTATTTGAATATTGATGGATCACGAGGATGAGAATGAGAAAGTGTTACGGAGGAGTTGGATTTATTCGAAGTAAAAAGAAATGAAGCTGAGATTCGAAACGCTGTATACAAATAGCGTAATACAAGATATTACAATCAGAAGATGAAAAAATGAGAATTTGAAGTTGGTAACCTTGTATTAAGAAAAGTCTTTTTGACAACAAGAAAACTCAATTCTGGGTCTCTAGGACCTAACTGGGAAGGTCCTTACAAGGTTACCTAATTCTGCTTAGAGGAGCATATGAATTGGACGACATGGAAGGGCGACCCCTATCACATCCTTGGAATGCAAAAACATCTCAAAAAATACTATTAGTAAAAGGTGGATGTACTGTATGGTTGTTCATAATGAGAAAGGATGTTCCTAATGAATGAAGTGCCGGCATGCTAATTTAAAGCCCTGCTCACAAAGCAGATCGAATTAAGGTTGTAAGTGTTGCAACAGTTAGTGAGATTCCTAAGAGGAATATCGTAAGCCATGCTCAAGAAGCAGGCCGAGCTAAAAAAATATATGTTGTGACTTTTATTGTCATAGACGTTTAGTTTATAAACGTTTAAGTTTATAAACATCATTTGATCATTAAGTCAAAAACACTAAACTGAAATTCATTCATTCATTCATAAAGTACCTGTTACATCACATCCATGTCGAGAAGATGGAATTGAGCGAATCTTCCTAAGCACCTGCCATCATCAAAAAGCTCTCTCCAATGTGGAGAGACTTCAAAAACTACCTCAAGCATCAACGTAAGGAAATGAACTTGGAAGAATTGATTGTCCGTTTGAGAATCAAAGAAGACAATAGGAAAACTAATATAAGGCTTATTGTCAAACTTAGAATAAACTTTGTTAAAACCAACTCGAAAACTGTCAATAAGAAGTGAAAGTTCTCCAGTGAGGCACCCTGAAAAAACAACTCCAAGAAGGCCAAAAGTTCAAAGGAAACTACTACAACTGTGGAAAGGTCGGACACGCTCTTGAAAACCAAACAAGAATGCAGATGCTAAGATGGTTGAAAGAGACACCATTTCTGAAGAGATGCAAGAGATGAATTTATCTGCAGTTGTTTCTTAGTGCAACTACGTTGGAAACTCAAGGGAATGGAGGGTTAACACTGGTGCTACCCGTCATGTGTGTGCAAATAAATTCTCCAACTATCAAACAACTCTTAATGGAAAACTCTGCCAGTTCCAAAGCTGAAAGACCGGAAGGTCACTTTGAAGATGATGTTCGGCAAAGAACACATCATCAGCAACGTCCTACATGTGCCGGGCATACGAAAGAATCTAGTGTCCTGGTCTCTACTTAGTAAAAATGATTTTAACCTTTATTTGTATCCGATAAATTTGTGTTCACTAAGAATGAGATGTATGTAGGAAAGGGATACATGTGTGATGTAATGTTAAAAATGAACGTTCTTACTATTGTACCAAGGCAAAGCATTATGAATAAAACTTTAAATTTCGTTTATATGCTTGAGTTGTCATGTTTGTGGCATAGTCGATTAGGACACGTGAATTACAAATCTTTGCAACTTATGAATCAAAGTTTAATTCTGATACTTAAGATTGATTCTAATTATAAATGCAAAGTGTGTGTTGAAACAAAATTGGCTAAAACATTGTTCAGATTATTTAAAGGAACACTACCCTTTAGAGCTAATATATAGTGACATTTGTGGTTCGAAATATGTTCAAACTAAAGGCGTTAAGAAATACTTTGTTACTTTCATTGACAATTGTACAAAATATTGTTGTCTTTTTTTTTTAAAGAAGTAAAGACTTTTAAACATTATAAGGCAGAAGTTGAAACTCAACTTGGTAAACGAATAAAGAATATGCGTTGTGATAGAGGAGGCGAATACTGGTACCGTTTGAAGAATTTTGTTCCGAACATGAAATTATTTATTAAACAACAGCATCATAGTCTCCATCTAATGCAAAAATCAAAACTCTTAAAAAGATGATGAACATGTTAATAAGTTTGGGTCTACCTCAGAACTTGTGGGGAGAAGCTATTTTAACGACAAATAGTATTCTTAATAAAGTACCCCTCAATAAAATGGAAAAAACTCCAAATGGATTATGGAAAGGTCATCATCCTTCCTACGAACACTTGAAAGTGTGGGGGTGTTTGGCCAATGTTGAAATCAAAATGATTGATTGCATATTTGTTGGATGCAATAATAACAAGGACTTCTTTGAACTTCTCACCCCCCCCCTCTATCCTACTTGTACTACCATAGTAATCAAGAAATTACAAAAATAGTAAATCTAGAGCGTGTTTAGTAGAGATTAAAATCGAATTAAAATTAAAAAATTAATTGTTATTGTTGACTTTTATTAGATGAGTGGGACCCAATAACGACTATATTTTCAATTTTAATTGGATTTTGAGTTATACCGAACACGCCCCTAATCGAGCCGCAAGTAAGAAAAAATATGTTTAACATTTTTTGAGACTATGCTTCTCTCTAGAGGATGACAACAAGATAATCATTTCCATTCCCATCAATTAAGGATTTTTAAGACAAAATGGCTCATAAATCAATATGTTCTCGACTCAAGGATGGAACCTTTTGTCGTCCCTGCCTATCAATCAAGTAAAAAAAGTACCAAAAAAAAAAACAATCTTTCAACTCCAAACTTGGCGGTAACATTCAACTGATGTGAGAGAGCTTCCCTGCTGTTCCCATTTGTTCCTCGTTCCATTTGCTTCTCCATTATGAGAATCATAGAGAGATTCACCACCACTCTTCAACGAGGCCCATTCAACTCCACAATCCAGACCCGTCTCAAGAAACCCGCCAACACGGCTCAGACCCATTTAGAGAATCGTACCCGGGACCCGAAACTCGACCTGACATTCCACCACCGTCGGTTCGAACATGAGAGAACCATAATTGAATCGAGAAATGCATCATTTTTCGAGAATATATTTCCCTGTAAAAAAGGGAAAATGCAAGTTCAAATAAAGGAAGAACAAATGCGTAGTAAAAGGGCAAGAATATCAACTTAGTTTGGCCCTGATTTTCTAACCTGTATGGTACAAAATGATTCAAAAACTTTCGATGAAGTCATGTCTACACCAGAAGCACCATATTGGAAAGAAGATATCAATAGTGAAATAGACTCGATAATGCAAAACCATACTTGGGAGTTGGTTGATTTACCACCCGAAAATAAGCCTTTAGGGTTTAAATGGATTTTTAAGAAGAAATTTAAACCGAAAGGATCCATTGATAAATATAAGGCTAGATTGGTTGCTAAATAATATAGACCAAATGAGGGACTTGACTTCTTTGATACCTACTCACCTGTAACTAGAATCACTTCGATACAGTTGTTAATTTGCAATTGCAGCAATACACAACCTTGAGATTCATCAAATAGAAGTGAAAACAACAATCTTGAATAGTGAGTTAGGAGATGAGATATACATGGAACAACCCGAAGGGTTCGTCTCTCCTAATCACAAACACAAGATTTGTAAACATATTAAGTCCTTGTATGAATTGAAATAAGCTCCTAAACAATGGCACCAAAAATTTGACAAAACGATGTTTCCAAACTGATTTAAGATAAACAAGTGTGATATGTGTGTATATATATATATAAAACACACATCAAATGCCTATCCGTAGACGACATGTTATTAATGGGCGATAGTCACGAAGTGTTATAAAAATCAAGAAAATGCTAACAAAGTATTTTGATATGAAAGATATGGGTGTTGATGTGATAGTAGGGATTAAGTTCTCTAGAACACCTAAAGAAATCATATTTCCCAATCTCATTACATTGAGACTACTGAAGGAAATATAATATACTTGAGGAAAGTCCTGCGAAAACCTCTATTGACCCAAGTTTAAACTTAATCAAAATACGATTGAATGTGTGTCACAACTAAAGTATTCACATGTTATATGCAGTCTAACGTACATTACGAATTGTACTCGATCGGATATAGCATTTGTCATAAATAAACTTAATAGATTCACAAGTAATCAAAGTCATGGTCTTTGGAAGGCTTTAACAAGGGTTCCTAGGTACTTAAAGTATACCTTAAAGATTACATTCACAAAATATCCTGCAGTATTGGAAGGATATTGTGATGCGAATTGGATATCTGACATGAAGGATTCCAAGTCCACAAGTGGTTATGTATTTACCATTGGTGGAGCTTTTGTATTATGGAAATCTACAATGCAAATGTATATAGCTCGATCAACAATGGAATCGAAGTTCATTACTTTGGATAAAGTTGTAGAAGAGGCAGAATGGCTTCATAATTTTATGGAAGATATTCAATGTTGGCCCAAGCCAGTGCCTACAATAAGTTATATTGTGATAGTCAATCGGCTATTGGAAGGGCTCGAAGCAGCATGCATAATGGTAAGTCTAGACATATACATCGCATACATAATACCATTAAGTTACTAATCTCTAATGGCAACATCTTCATTGATTATATGAAATCAAAGGAGAACATTGCGGCTTCACTTACAAAAGTTTTACTTAGAGATCAGGTATGTGTCCTATCGAAAGAATAGGATTAAAGCCTACTACTTATGGGTTTTATAATAATAACCATACCTTGTTGACTGAAGATCCCAAAATCTTGGTTCAAATGGACAACTAAGTTATGAGAATTCAATGAAGCACTTAGGAAATTATTTCCTAACGCATTCTTATGATATTAAAGTACTTTCTGCAGAATGATTAAAGGTTAAGATACTTTTTTAATGATTCCTATATCTTGATTAAATCAAGTGGAGTGGGGTAGAATTCTATTTAATAGGTCACCTATGTAAGTGTAAGGTGGGGCCGCTTCAATGAGAATTGTTTGAGGCTACAATTCTCTAAACACTTATGAAAATCAAGGGTGGTTCATGGCAAAAATGAACCAAGTCATGAAACTATGAACAGATTAGGGAAGACATATGTATGAGTATTGTTGTCTGGCTTATACAAACGGCTAAATGGTTGAAGACGTGAATCACATTCACCAATTAGCCAAGTAAGTTCAATAGTATTTCACTAAGGAAGGTTCAAAGTTGAAAGTTATCTTATCTGATGCAGTATTTTTCCACACTCTCTCTATTGCATCATAATTTCACATTGCATATGTTTGAATTTCCATTCATGTGTGGAACTATTGAAAATTGGTTTAGAAGATTAAAAATTTGGTTAAGTGTCAAAATAAAAAAACTTGAAAAAGTGACTTTCGTATCAACTTTGGCCAAATATTTGGATTTGGTCTGATGGTCAAATTACAAATATTAATAGAACAACTTGTTCTACTCGTCGAGTAGATCGTCGTAGTATATTTGGAATCTCAAAACTAATTCTAATGAATGAGAAACTGCGGTCCAAAGTTGGGAAGAAAAAACACGAAACTGCCTTATATTTTGACTAAGTGTATCGCTCACCTGATGTTGGACTGTCGCTCGAGCGACAGGTTAGCAACGAAGTCACTGTTTTTATCACTCGATCGAAGCGATGGCGACATGCTAACCACAGTGGATAGTGCGACCTTTGGCAAGAGTTGATGAGTTTGGGGTACGACACTTTATTGACAACTTCTCATCCTCTATATATAGGACCCCTTGGAGATGCATTAAGCATCCCATTCCATATTTGCTTTGAGCATTGCAAAAAAAACTCTTGCAAATCGCTTCCAAATTCATTCAAAATCGTTTTCTTCTTTGTAGAGAGAAACTCCGTCGAACGCTCGCTGTAACTTGTTGTTTGAAGTGCTTCTATCACAAATTGAATCCATTTTGGGAGACAAGTGTCGTGAACCATGAGCACCATTGTGAAGAAATTTTGTCTTAAAGAAAGAGTCAAAATCACTTGTCTCGGATTGTTCTTCTTCTTTATTTCTTGGCTGTCCTTTGTTTTTTGTTTGTTCGATATACGACAACCTTCTCACCCGTACTTATATTTAGCCAGCGTCGCTAAAAAGTTAAAAATGCGTTATTGGAGGCTGGGATTGGTCCTTAAAATGGGTTCAGTCATGAGATCCGTTCCAGGTTTTCCAGATTTATAAGAATATATTTGTCATGTATGATTTCTATTTCTCACGTGTATTTTCCATCCATTTGGAAAGATGAGAGTTAAATGAACGGCGGATGGACAATTCTATGAAATGATGAGTAAGCATTGTTTAACTAGTTAAAGATTACTACGATTACATTGTTGTTGGAGGTGGCACCGCCGATTATATACTGGCGACGACTTTGTCGAAAAACACTAGGTTCTTGTTCTTAAATGAGGGGGGTATTCCATTTGGGAAGCTTAATTTGATGATTGAAAATGGATTTCTCATGGAAGTTGGTGCATATGACTCCCATGTCGAAGCCTTCATCTCTAAAGACGAAATCCTAAATGCCTGAGGTCGAGTTCTGGGCGAAAGTAGTGCAATAAATGTGGGTTTTTACAGTAGAGCCGATCAAAATTTCTATCCAAGATCAGGAATGGATTGCGATCTTAGAGTGGTGAATCAACCCATATGAGTGGGTTGAGAAGGCCATTGTATTTAGGCCTGTTACTTAGGAATTTGTAATCTTCAGTTAGAGATGTGTTATTGGAGGTTGGGATTGACGTCTACAATGGGCTTAGTCGTGGGATCCATTCTAGGTTGTCAAGATTTTAAAAAAAAAAATATTCCACATTTGAATCTCTATTTTTCACGTGTACTTTCCGTCAATTTGGTGTGATGATAGTTAAATGAGTCGTGGATGAGCAACTATATGAAAAGATGAGTGAGTATTAGATAGCACGTTAAGATAAGTGAGTAAAGAGTGACAATACTAAAGTTCAATGAGTGTTGATTAAATTTACTCTAACATTTTATGTTCTTGTTTGGTGGGGATTAAAATTAGTTTTTAGTAAATTTTGGTAGACATTGATGAAATGTGTATTTTAAAAGTTGTGGGTCCTATAAAATATTGTTTAAAATTAATTGTTAACTTTGATTTGGATTAAAATTTTAACTTTAATTTCTACCGAACATGTGTAATATATCCCCAGTTTGGTAGGGATTAAAATAAGTTAAAGTCAATCATTATAGATTTTGATAAAAAAAAAAAAATCTATGAAAAATTGATTTTAATCCCTACCAA
>CAIGRL010091832.1:0-29526 GCA_903798325.1 Fraxinus xanthoxyloides
ATTCCCTACAAAACAATTTCTAGGCAATTATTTTCCATGGAATTCATTTTCTTTTCATCCATTTTCCACCCTTACAATCAAACGGACCCTTAATGAATCTTGAGATGGATTTTAATTCCTGGTTGTAATCCTTTAGTCTATGTGATTAACTTGTCTTTGTGGTTGATTTCAAGAGAGTGAAGTTGTCCGGTTTTGGCCGTGTGTTTGTCTTCGTGTCATTAAGTAACCGATGTGGGTTTAGATTAGGGGTTTGGGTGTTTGTGGCTATTGCTTTGTACAAAAGGGGTACAATGATTTGTTATGAGCCCAAAATGCTATAAATAATTCGTTTCTTGATTCTCAATATTGGTTTGTAATTCTTGTTTTATTTACTTTCGTTGTGCATTTGGCTTTATAAAATGTGCGGATGAAAATGAGTTTTGAAAGAATAAATTTTGAAAGAATGTGAATCAAACATGTGCTTAGTTGATGAAAAATCTAAAATAAATACTATTACCCTTTTTAGGTTTATTGGCGCAATACCTCTGCCTTTTTAAATTGACCGTAAATCCTCATATATGACATTTGAAGTGTAGAAGACCCCATTTTCTCAATAAAACTTTGTAAAATGATAAATATGCTCTCTTATTAAAATAAAATTAAAAAAAGAAGAAAAAAATAAAAATTAATTTCAACTATAGCCTCAAAATTTTTTAAAAAGTGTAAATGAATCCAAAATAAATAATTAAAAATTAAAAATATGAAAAATCTCTTTCTTTCCCTTCCCCACCCCCACGGCAAAAAATTCTAAGGAACATGAACATCCTCCCTAGCTGAGGAATACAATCCCTAGATGCAGATTCAAGTAACTTTTGAACATCCTCCCAATCATTTTCACCAAAATTCAATTCACTTTTCACTATCTAAATGGTTAAATTCCAATCAAATCAATCACATTTGTCCAACAGGTGCTAACATAAATTTTGTAGTTTTTTCTTCTACTCTCTCAGCCATTCATTTGGTCTTGCTAATCAAATAAATAAATTCGGGCTTTGTCATTTTTGAGAAAAAAAAAAATGTGGCATTGAGTTGGGGGAAATAGTGACTACATATGCTAAAGGAGATTGCAGTGGTTGAAGGAGGTGGCAGAGAAGATAAAGGGAGTGTGAGAGTGACAATTGATGAGAGTAGGCGAAACTCCTATTGGAAATTGGGTAGTTGTGTTCGGGGGAGAAACAATGGTTAGATTGTGGGAGTGGTGGTGAATTGGGGGTTTTCGACGAGAAATGGATGGTAGCGATGGCGAAGAGGATAATGGTGGGAACCTTGCTTAGTGTATAGAAAAAAATATACAGATATCCTACATAATACAGGCAATAGGTGGGGTCCATTTTTTGACAATATTTAATTCACATGGGACCCACTTCCATGTAAATATATGTAATTTTTTTTGTACAAACAGAATTTTACTAATGATGGCGTTGGGCGACAATAATGGTGGAGGGGAGGGGAAATAAGGAGATTTTTCATATTTTTTAATTTTAATTTTTCAATTATTTATTTGTGATTTGTTTTTACTTTATTGAAAAATATGAAATTACAAATGAAATTAGTTTTATACTTTCTTCTTCATCATCTTCTTTAAAATGGGAATGTATATTTATCATTTTACAATATTTTATTGAAAAAATAAAAATGAAAAAATAGGTCTCCATACCTCAAAGTTCATATATAGGAGTTTAAAGACATTTGATAATAGAGATAAATCCACCAATAATCACCTAACTTTATATTTGGTGTCATTATAGCCACTTAATTTGATATTATTTAACTATCACCATTCAATTTCATATAAAGTTTCACCATGCTATCCAATTTCATATAACATTCGACTATGGTCACTAAACTTTTTTTTTCACCATTTTCATTAATTTTAAAAAGGATAAAATGATAATTGTGCATTATACATATTATTAAAATAAAGACTTATTTGAAAAATAATAAAATATATATAATAATAAAATTATCATTTTGCCCTTTTAAAATTAGTGAAAATGGCGAAAAAAAATTAAGTGAATATAATAAAATGTTATATGTAATTGGGTGATCATGACGAATAAAATGAAATTTGGTGGTTATAGTGACACTAATTATAAAGCTCGATGATCTGATAAAATAAAATCAAATTGAATGATCATGGTGATATTAAATATAAAATTGGGTGGCCGATGGATTTAATTTAACCCTTTGATAATAAGTCTACTCAAATAAACATTATCTTTGTTTATTCCTCTACAGTAATAATATAGCTATCAGTAGCAGCGCAAAAACGCGTCTTCCGATTGACTTTCCTGTGGGTCCCTACTGCACCCCCACACCTTCTCCACTCCTCAACCTCAACCCTCGTCTCTCAACTTCTGTAAACTACATCAAACCTCAACAAATCTCCTTTGAGAGTTGATTGTACAGAACTTATAATAAAAAAACGAAGCGTTAATGGCGGAAAACCGTGAACAGAAGCTTATTGCCGTTGCTCGACATATAGCGAATACACTGGGCCATGCTGACAGCACGACTGATGATATTCTCAAAATATTCTCCAACTTCGACGGGAGATTTCGTGAAAAGTTAATGGAAAAACTTTCCCACGAAGACCAACGTGATTGGGCCACACTGGAACATACCCTCAAGTCTTTGGACCGTCAGATCTCCCATTATGTGTCTTCTGACCAACCCATTTGGTCGGACTCTGCTAAATCATCGTCCTTTCTTGATTCCGTGGATAAATTGATATCTACCATTCGGGATTGGAACCAGTTAGCTGATGATAAGAATATCGCTGCTTGTCTCGACGGGGCGGAGGATTTGCTGCAACAGTCTATGTTCCGGTTGGCGGATGAGTTTAGGAGCCTTGTGGAACGCGGTGCCGGGTCTTTTGACATGACTCATGGTGAGTCAACCCATCTTGATTGCTCCAATGAGGATGATTCTGGTGATGAAGATGCTGATGAGAATGAAATTCCCGTGGCGCACCCGATTGCGGATTATGATATAATAATTGATGCTTTACCGGCGGGGACTATTGGGGAATTGCAGGAGATCTCAAAGAGGATGGTGGCTGCTGGGTACGGGAAGGAGTGCTCCCACGCGTATAGCACTTGCCGGAGAGAGTTCCTGGAGGAGAGCTTGTCGAGGTTGGGCCTTCAAAATCTGAGCATTGATGAGGTCCATAAATTGCAGTGGAGTCAATTAGAAGACGAGATTGAGAAATGGATCAAAGCCATTAATGTCGCAGTTCGAATTCTCTTCCCAAGCGAGCGTCGCCTCTGTGATCGCGTGTATTTGGGGTTCTCCTCGGCTGCTGATTTATCCTTTATGGAAGTGTGCAGAGGGTCGACTATTCAGCTGTTGAATTTTGCAGATGCAGTTGCAATAGGTAGCTGTGCACCGGAGCGTCTTTTTAAGGTGCTGGATGTGTATGAAACGGTGAGGGATTTATTGCCTGAATTTGAGTTATTTTTTTCTGATCAGTACTGTATGTCTTTAAGGAATGAAGCAATAACCATATGGAAAAGACTAGGAGAGGTTATTAGAGGAATATTTATTGAATTAGAGAATTTGATCCGTCGGGACCCTGCCAAGGCTGCTGTTCCTGGTGGCGGGCTGCATCCCATAACTCGATATGTGATGAATTATCTTCGCGCTGCATGTCGTTCTCTACAAACCTTAGAACAGATCTTTGGGGAGAGTATTGCACCACCTGGTTGCAATTTTGATTACAGGGAAGGGGATGATAGGGCCTTGTCCTCATCATTGGCTGTTCAAATGGAATGGATTATGGAATTGTTGGAGATTAATTTGGAGGCAAAGTCAAAAATTTATAGGGAATCTGCTTTTTGCTCTGTGTTTATGATGAATAATGGGAGGTATATTGCACAAAAAGTAAAAGATAGTGAGTTGGGGACACTCTTAGGTGATGATTGGATAAAAAAACACAATGCAAAAATAAGACAGTATCATGTGAATTATCAAAGGAGTTCATGGAGTAAGGTTTTGGGAGTTCTAAAGGTTGATAATAATTTTTTGTCTTCTAATGGAACTTCAAAGAGTTTGATAGAAAAGCTAAAGTTTTTCTATTCATACTTTGAGGAGATTTGCAAAACTCAGTCTCCGTGGGTGATCGTTGATGAGCAGTTAAGAGACGAGTTGAGGATTTCGGTTTCAGGGACTGTGTCTCTTGCGTACCGCAACTTCATTGGAAGATTGCAGAATTCTCCAGATTTCGGGAAATATGAGGATAGGCATATCAAGTACGGCGTGGAGGATATTGAAGCTCGGATCAGTGAGTTGTTTCAAGGAAGTAGCAGTAGCAGAAGGTGACACCAAACCAAGTAAGGAAATGATCTGTTGCTGAATCATGTATACAAGTATTGTTTGTGAATGTTTTGTTGTATGTAAAAGCTTGTTGTATTTTGATATTTGCTCTGCTCTATCTTGTAAGCTCTTTGCACACTTTTGATATTTTATAGTTGAATCATGACATGTTTAACAAGATGTACAATTATACAGTTCAATGTCTTCATTTGCTTGAATAGCTTGTGATGTGAGGACTGGTGCATGTGGCTGTTTAAATTGCTCATTTAGGGTACAAAAACTTATCTCAGTAAACTGAATTAACTTCAATGACATATTATGCACTTTCGTGTCATCATCAGTGAACAATTTTATCACGTTGCTATGAAGAATTTATTGAACTATTTGCAATATTTTTCCATATTCTTTTCATAATAGAATGTGTCTTGCTGGTTTTCTCTCGACCTCCTACTCTTTACGTGATAGTCACTGTCAAATTTCTTAAAATCTGATGAGTCTCTGAAATGTAAATGCTGAATTATGGAATCCCAATTTTTTGTTCATCTCTGGTGTGTTTCAGTTGCATATAAGGAAATTGTCTGAGATTGATTGCCAATTTGATGCATCTTTCCTTGTGGGAGCACTGCAGTTCTCTAATCTGTCAAAATCATGTTTTTGCTTTCAATAACTTTTTGTATCCTAAGTTCAGTTTGTTGCTAGCTGTCCTCACTGTTATGCACAAATTCTGTTGGAGGGTAGAGGTGGCGAAGGAGCACCATTGTTATGAAAATGTTGGTGTAGAAGGCTGTCCTGGTTCTGGCTGTGGAGGTGGTGACATGGTGTGGAGAATGCTGAGAGAGTGGATAGAAATAGAGAACTTTGTTTCACCGTATGGATTAATTCAGTGGGATTCTCTGTAGCACAATCAAGTATCGCTGCCTCTCAAACACCTTTGTAATTATAGGCGCTTAAAATTTCTCTTCAAGCTTATCATCACCCTGGAAATCTCATGCTTTTGCTCCAGCTATGGCAGAAGAAAAAGATTTCTATCTTATGACTATAAAAAACCAATATGCTTAAAACTAGGACGTATCGCTTGATTATGAATTGTTCTGATCTCAGTGGCTCAATCCAAAGACTGAAGTGGCCAATCACATTTTGGATATGAATACAGGACTTTAGGTCCAGTAGAAATTTATAATTATTTTGCCATGGCTGGGGTAAAGACACAATGACTTTGCTCTATTGTCAAGAATAAAGCATGTATCACATGCTGGAAAGTTTTGTACTGCGTATAATAATTGAAAAATTCTATCACAGATGCATTTTCCATGAATGAATACAATACTATACAATCTAGTCCAGCCTGGCGGACATATCTTTGAAACATAATGGCAACCAAATTGACCTATCAAGTGTTTACATGATCTATGCCAAGTGACCACTGGGTGCTGAAGTGTGATAACTTGGGAAGAAGTTGCTTTGCCAGATACTGAGAAAGGCGCCGATAGGTTGATTCACCAGGATGAATACTATCCCAGAATAAGTACTGGGCGTGGTTCTCACAAACTGGAGTTAAAGGAGTACAGAGAGGACCAACTTCCAGTAGTCCAGTTCCACAACAACCTTTCCCGACTTCCACTAAATCTGAACCAGACAATTAACATTTTAGCATTTCAACATTTGAAGTGTTCAAACATTATCAACAACTTGACATGGAAGCTTTAGCCAAGAAAGTTTTATCCCCAAAAAAGGCCCTTGTGCTAAAGTCACTTCAAGAATGAGCCTATCTCTTCCAGGCCATCCATAGGTGCCTCATGTTAAATCAAGAGGAGTGGAGCTCCCCTCAAAGCATATTGATACTTTGAGAATAATCTGCCAAGGCAGCTTTTTGAAAAGCATTTGGATTGAAAGGAAGGAAAAATCTATAATGCGATGGATGAACAGAGATTAGCAGATCTCGAAGGTTTACCATATTTTTTTGGGTTATTGATCATATCCATGAGTATAGTGTATATGTCTGCATAGAGGATTTTGCTCCCTGGAAGTTTTTGCTGTACTTGTGGAAGCAGTTTTTCTAGCCTGTTATTGTAAGACATGGCATCTGAATTATCCTTGTCTATGCAACTTCTCAGAATTGGAGACTTGACTGTGACTTGGAATGGCAGACAACCTATTGGAGGAAGCCCCTGTACAATTATCCTACGGCACCCGAGATCATACAGTTCCTGCAAGTTCAAGTTAAGGTGAAAGACATTATAGAATTAAATGCTGGAATTCGGTTTCAAGAGAGAAAAATTGGTTGAGTATGAAAAATGTGAAAAGTGACTTTCATGTCAACTTTGGCCAAAATTCAGACTCGATCCGATAATCAATTATGAAAATAAATAGACCAACTTGATCTACTCGTCTAGCAGATGATCGTGATATATTTGGAATCTAAAAATCAATTTCGAATGAATGAAAAAATTTGATCCAAAGTTGGAGGAAAAAAATCGAATTTTCAGCGAGCGATAGCCCAACGCTAGGCGAACGACATACTCTCTGCTTTTGTCACTCGAGCGGCACATGAGCGACAAGCGATCGATAGCAAAAGCTGCGACCCTTGGTAAAGGTTGCTGAGTTTTGGGGTGTGACTCTCCATTCACTATCCCTCCGCTTCTGTAAATAAGATTATTTAGATGTCCTTTACTTCATCCCAATCAAGCATAACATAAAAATTCATATTTCCTTGGTCCAAATTTTGCATAAAATTATATTTTTCATTTCATTTGAAAGGAGTACAAAGTCATATGTTTGGTTCGTTGTTCTTCGATTTTGGAGTGCTACAAAGGCCAGAAGGTATTCGTTGTATCTTAGGAGTTAATTGCCACCATCACTATTACGAGGAAAAATCGACTCAAGGATAAAGAGTTTAACTCTTGCCTCGACTTTGCATCCATTTTCTTGGTGTTACTTTGTTCATTTTCGTTGGCATTTTAACATCCATTTCTTTGGTGTTTATCAATCAATACCTTGTCGTTACTCAGTTCAATTTTGGTAAGGTAGGTAAGTTCAATTTGTTAAAGAAATCACTCAAATCCATTTTATAAACAAACGTTAATCAAAGTGCCTAGTAAGCTGATAGAATTGAATAAGAACAATTCCATTTGTATACAGAAGCAAATCCACAGAAAACCACTAGAATACTCACAAGGAGTGGGCCCCACCGTATATTAAAAAAATCCGTGGGACCCACATGTGTGAGTGATCTATTGCATTTCTGCTGGTTTTGCTTCAATAAATGAAGCAAAACTGATTTAACAAAGTGTCGAGTTCATATTAAGGGCCCGTTTGTCTCCCATTTTGGGAGAAGAAATAGAGTTTTGTGCAGAATATTTTATTGAGTAAATATGTGGTGAAAATTGTTTACTATAGCAAACAATTTTTTAGAAAATAGATGACAAATAGGGGCTAAGTTGACATGCACCACCAGAGAACGAAGAAGAATCACATGAACCAAGAAAACAGTATGGCACCAGACGACAGGGCAAAGTAGTTTGAGACAAAATACTATTGTCATATTAATCCCAGACTTAGGACAATAAAGTACACAATTTGTGCGTCTGTGCATGTATGAGAGAGAGAGAGAGAGAGAGAGAGAGAGAGAGAGAGAGAGAGAGAGAGAGAGAGAGAGAACCTTAAANAGAGAGAGAGAGAGAGAGAGAGAGAGAGAGAGAGAGAGAGAGAGAGAGAGAGAGAGAGAGAGAGAGAGAGAGAGAGAGAGAGAGAGAGAGAGAGAGAGAGAGAGAGAGAGAGAGAGAGAGAGAGAGAGAGAGAGAGAGAGAGAGAGAGAGAGAGAGAGAGAGAGAGAGAGAGAGAGAGAGAGAGAGAGAGAGAGAGAGAGAGAGAGAGAGAGAGAGAGATTACAAGTGTCTCTGCGCGTGCGTGTGTGACTCTGTGTGTGTGTGTGTGTGTGAGAGAGAGAGAGAGAGAGAGAGAGAGAGAACCTTAACAAAGTTTTTCAGCTTATTTAGCACGAAACGTTGGTACTGTGTGATGTTGAATTCAAGCCTTCTTGTGGGTATGTCGTAGTAGTTGAAAACGAAATCATTTTGTCCGGCAATAACAATAACCAAAGCGTTAGCTGCTATTCTTCGAGCCTCCTTTGCACCAACAATTCTCTTAAGCCTCTGCATATAATCCTTAAATAATTCCAGCTGCTTCGACATCGGGATTACCTGAGAAATAGCAGTTGTAAGCTCGTCATATCCCGACCCCGCTGAAGCAAAGCACACTCCAGTAAGTAGTTCGGCATTTGATATGTTTGGCTGCAGGAATGGTGGGACAGTGTCCTTGATGCCTAACATGGATGCCAAGATATCAGGTACGAGTTTTCCATTTGAAAACCGCCCTGTAGGAATGTGGCCTGGAAAATCGATGCCATACGGTAGATGGTCCCCTTTGAGTGGTGTTATTATGTAGTTATTATTACCTGTATCAACGTTCGAATCACCAAATATAAGAATGGCTGGGAATTTCGGCATTCTTTCGCCATTGCCTGTGTTGGTGATGAATCTGATGATGCAGCCAAATTGCACTGCCAACATTAAGAAGAGGGCGATAGAAGCCATTGATGTATAAACAAGTCTTTTTGCTTAGAAATTATGGTATCATATGGCAAAAATCTGAACACATATATATTAGTTACTTATTTTCAAAATTAAAACTATTAGTTACTTATTTTCGAAGTAACTTTGCCTTTACTGTCAATATGTTAGGTAAATTATTAATTTCATATATTGACCAGTAAGAATAAGATAGAACTTTTCGTTTACTACATTAACCAATAAAAATTAATTATTTGAAAGTTACTTGTTTACTTATAAATGAAAACATGAGTAGGAGAAAAGAAGGAAATGATGATATATGGCGTGAAAGTTATGGTGTGTTAATTTGTAAAGGAGAAAATATTTTGGCTGCTGTATGTGTTTGTAATGTCTTTTGTTGTACTTCTGATATTACGAGGAACTTGAAATGTGTTTGCATAGAATGTTTTGACAAGATTTTGTTGGTGACTAATGCCTTATCTAAGATTAAAAGAGCGTTTGCTTCACTTAAATTCTAAGATAATTACACAACTAATTCTGCAAGAAGAGTGTAGGGATGTTACTATATGTTAGTTTGATGTTTAGGTTCTGTAGTTGAAATCGATATGTAACACTTTTGTGATGTTTATGTGTTGTGATATCTTATAAGTGAAACTTTTAGTTAACTTCTCTTTTTATATGTTTGCTTTAGCGAATAACTTTTTAACTTGAAGTGAAAAGATTTCTTATTTTAATAGTGAAATTGGGTTTATTATAGCTAAAAATCAAATTTTTAGTAGATTTTGATACAAACTGATGAAATGTATGGTTGAAAAATCGATAAAAATTGTAGATATTATGAAATCTATAGTTGAAAATGAGTTTAAAGAAATGCGAACCATCATGGATTAAATAAGTAAGTCTGAATTAAATTTGACTATAATAAAATGACTCGTGACCATAGTCATCAAACTCGATCCTAACTAACGATTATATAAATTATGTAAATTTTTTTATTAGATAAGAACGTTCTTGGGTATTATATTTTATCTAATATGGAGTATCTAATGGAGCTAAATGCTTCTCATTTATCATCGAAATTCCTTTTGAAAATTCAATTTACAATAGTTTGAGAGATTACACGTGGATATATAAGATTCGTTTGACATGACTTTTGCTTTAACTTTTTGTAGAAGGATTTTTGAAGGAAACTGACTTAATTTTTGTTTGA
This sequence comes from Fraxinus xanthoxyloides, assembly GCA_903798325.1. Classification (NCBI taxonomy): domain Eukaryota; kingdom Viridiplantae; phylum Streptophyta; class Magnoliopsida; order Lamiales; family Oleaceae; genus Fraxinus; species Fraxinus xanthoxyloides. Next base: position 10,132 of record CAIGRL010091832.1, read on the forward strand.
AAACTAACTTTTAAAAGAATTTCTTATTTCAAAAGTGCTTTGGAGAAAGTCATGTACTTATTTTTATTCATGCTTGTAGTTCAAGTTCTCATCACCCGTTTTTCTATCTTTTCTTTGAAAACTCGCCCTTTTTTATTTCTATCTTCGCCTACTACTACTATTTTTCTTGTTTTATTGTAGTTCTCTCCTCTTTACCCACATGATAATTGAGTTAGAGGTTTAATTTTTGCTCAAAACTAGATAGGAAGGCTTGAAGGTAAAATATTCACATTTATCATTCCGTTTAATTAATTAATTTTAAATTTTTTTTTTATATGGTTTAAATTTAGTTATTTAAAAATTTTTTTTAAAAAAAAAAAAAAAAAAAAAATGGAAGTAAAGTAAAACAGTCTCTTGGGAAAAAAAAAAATATACACCGGCCATTTAGAAATATCGCCAATGAAAAAAAGTTTCAATACAGGTCGCTGCAAGTAGAAAGACTCATGGCTTGGTCCGCCGCTGCAAGGATCTTCCAAATGCCGTCGATCGATATCGGCGCACTATGTAACCGGCTTCCATTAGCTGCAGGTGTCGGCTTCGTATCCTTGGCCGCAGTTAACATGCGCTGCCCTGCCTCGGTATCTCGATCGACGCCCTTCGCATCCTTAGGCATTTCTACTGATTCCACTGCCAGTGAGTTTCCACTCATTCTCGCTCCTTTGAAATTCAGTTCAATTATATGAAGTGCGTTGGAGAATCAGATATTCGGCTGTTTGAACTGAAATGCTGCATTAAAGTATTATACCGCGTGATTATTGGTTGTGGCCTGTTCCAGGACTCTCTAATTGCTTTTAAACAGACTGTAATTAAATAAATAAAATCTAATCCCTCGTTCGTTCAAGATAATGCCGATAAGTGTAATGTTAGGTCTAACTTTAAAGGGGGAAAATGTAGTTTTTATGATACGGTTTTAAAAAATGCAATAAGTGAAATGTTAGGTCTAACTTTAAAGGGGGGAAATGTAGTTTTTATGATACGGTTTTAAAAAATGCAAAATTGTATAATTAAGTAGCGAATTATAACTAATTTCAGTATTTCTGAAATTGTTGAATATAGTAATACGTCACTCTCTGTTTCAACCACGGAAATTGAGTCGTTTATGACTACTAATTGAGACGAATATGCACTTAACTAGCCAATTGTTTAGTGAATAGTGCTATACGTTTAGTAGATGAAGTAGAAGATATGTGTTGCTATATTGTAACATAGATGTGCCTCAAAGTGAAAGCAGTTAAATTATACACTTGAGAGGTAATGATTCGTGACTATGAATGTGAATTGATTTATGAAAGTTGCAGTGCTGATCACATTGTATATTGGTCAAATTTTTGTTATTTGGAGTTGGTTTCTGCAACTTTTTGTTTGCTCTTTCATTATTATTGTCATTATCCTTATTTTATTTGTAGTTTTTATTTATTGCATGTGACGTTTGTTATCTTTTTCACATTATGTCTCTTTATAACCAGGTAAAAACAATGGTATATCTATTATTTTTGGACCCATTTGACAGGATTTTTGCTTTTTTTCTTACTTCTTATAGAAAAGCTTCCTGAGGAAGTTATATTAAGTGAGCTTCTAAAAGATTTTCTAGCTTACAAAGCACTTCCACAAGATTATCAAAAACATGTTCAAGAGCAGCTTCTTAGTGCTAGTAGCAGCTATTGACTTTTCAAAAGTCTTGCCAAATGGGCTTTTAGATGACTTCATCACAAGATCATTCGTAAAGAAACAGTAATATGCTGCCAGTTCAAGGCCAACACTGCATACACCCTCTTGAGAAAAGGGGTTGGGGTGGCCACCACTACTCTTATGGTTGTTTTTAGTAACCAGTATTAATTCTTCATGGCGTACTCAAGCCAACACAATCTACTTTCTTTTTATTTTTAATAATCCAATTAATTTCTTTCAGAAGGAAGAGTTGACGAATGTGAGTAACTCGTGCCTTTTTCCCATCAGTGCAATTTAGCCCACTATGTTACTGATATGTGTTTGGTATTGGGGATAATCTATTTTCTTTCAATTCATTGAACATGCCTTCTTTAAGATCTGCAATTCATTTTTGTTATTTCTTTATGCCTTTGCCTGGTGGTGCATGATGCTCATACTATTATGCAAATGAACTTAGGCATAAAGGAAGCCATTCAAACAGAAAAGGCTCCAGCAGCATTGGGGCCATATTCTCAAGCCATTAAAGCAAATAATATGCTTTTCGTGTCTGGGGTTCTTGGCCTAAATCCAGAGGTTTGAAATTTTAGATCACATATTATGAAGCATATTTATAGTATATACTGTGGTTGTAAACTAATTTTCAAGTGTTAAGTGTAGACGGGAAAGTTTGCCTCAGATAGTGTAGAGGATCAAACTGAGCAGGTATTTCTGATATTGGACTCCTGTTGTAATTCTTTTTTAAAGAATATGTTAGAAAGAATAGCAACAATAAGAGCAAAAAAACTGAAGTGTTAGTTTCTGAGCACAAGGTGAATGGCGTACTGACATGTTTAAGATCGTGCATGTATTGTTAGGTTCTTAAGAATATGGGCGAGATACTTAAAGCAAGTGGTGCCAGCTATTCCTCGGTGGTCAAAACAACAATCATGTGCGTGATCTTGTTGCGATTGAGTTCTTTGAGCATCTATCCTTCTGTCTTGCATTCAGTCAGACACATGAAGCTTGCTCTAATACACATTTCATCATTAGAATGATTTTGGGTTTCACAATTAACACTGTGTCATGTTTCTTTACAGGTTGGCTGATCTCAAAGACTTCGAGAAAGTAAATGAGATCTATGCTAAATGTAAGTTTGCAGAATTGAAGTCAACTGTGCTGTTCATATAGATTTGAGACTTAAATTCTCCATGAAAATATTGCCAACTCATTTCATGGTTACAGGATGAACGAACCTGAATATGGGTTATAAAAATCCAATATGAGAATTTACAAAGAATATAAGAGTGGAAGCATTCTTAGGCTAGTTTCTTCATTAAATTACCAGAAACCTTTGGTAGTGTAACACACATAGCTTGATTTCTGTACGTCACATGTCCATATACCTTTTTGAAACATTCTATTTCCAGAAAATTTAACAAAATCAATTCCCCTTTTTTGTTATTTAGTACCAATTATTTTATTATTAAAGGAAATTTGAAAAATGTGCAAGATTTTAGCAACTGAGAGAGCTTATATACTCATGTTGAGCCAAATTACATATAAATTAATATAGATTTAGCAGCTTGGGTAAACTGCTGTCATTTGGGATTTGGAAGGCAATATTAAGAACATGTATAGGAGAAGTAAATAGTTCATATGTAATATTTATATGGATTAAACTAGTTGTACACACTTGGTGTACATTAAGTTTGACACTCCAAGTGTTGTCAAAATCTATACCATTGATCGTTTGAAGTGTTGTGAAGATAGCATGAGCTTCATACTAAGGTACTACTATAATGATAGTTTTTGTTTTTTGTTAAAATCATTGAGACTTTTTTTTTTTCGTTATGAATTCCAATGCTATTTAAGTTTACGATGAATTATATCTACCTCCACTCCACAGAGGTTGGGCTTTGTCTTGCATAAATCCAAAGAAATTCATGGTTTTGTTACCAATAGAACATAATAGAAGAGTTGGCCTCAGCCTTGAGGTGTTGATAAAATCTTTGACTACTTTAGACGTTTTAGAAGAGGAAGTTCAACATTAAACAAAATGGCGAAAGACAATTCACAACCAACCCCAAGTTTATTGGAAATAAAAACCAAGTACTGTTTATCATTTGAACAATTTGCATCTGTAAGTCTAAATGTTGGGTCGACATTCTTCCTTCTTTCACCCATCGTGCTAAACCTTATTTACTTTCCATGGTGGAAAATGTGCTAAAAACTTTTTAATAGCTACTTGTAGTTTTAAATTTAGTACAACTTGGGTAACTTGTGTGGCAGATTTTCCATTGCCTGCACCAGCTCGTTCAACTTACCAGGTGGCAGCACTACCAATGGATGCAAGGGTCGAAATTGAGTGCATAGCTGCTCTACAATAGCATCTATCAGTGTTTATATCCAAATTCATTGGTACAGTTTTAACTTATGTAAGCCAGAGATGGTTTTTACTTGAGGGATTGTTGCTTAATCTATGTGGATTTTGATTGAGAAAATCTAAATGAAAACGAATATCTGATACAAGATTCTAGTGATCAGGTTGAAACATATTCCTATGTGATTACATGTATCCTTTTCAAACCTAAAAATTCTTCAATGTTACAAGAAGGAACCAGAAAATGCAACAAGTCTTGAAGGTTTTCTTCTTCTTCAACAAAACAAAACACAATCTCAAACTTGCTGAACAACATTACAGGTTTATAGCAACAGATGAATCATTTATATTCCTGGAAGTTCACATGGCCTGTTGCTTGTGCATGCTCCACTGCTTCCTGCAAATTTAAACGCGAATATGACAAGAATTGTAAAAACTTGAAAATTTCAAGGGCAGGATTGAGAACGCTATTGGCTATTCTTAAAAAAATTGAAATTACTTTGAAGTCACCATTGGTTTTCTTTAAGTATGTTACTTTTTCCTTACTTTTTAAGTGAAAAAAAGTTGCTTAATCTTTAAACAAACTCATTGCTTAGTATCAACTTTGACCAAAAAGAAATCAACCCATTATGAAAATTTGCCTATGTTCGGTTCATGTTTATAAAGAGTTATAAACATTCAAGCCACTTAACCCTTGTTTGAGTCTCATTTTTTATTTTGAGAAAAATGGATTTTATAGCAGTGACTTGTGTGGTCAAAAGGTAGGAAAAAGTTTTGAATTTATGTATAAAATTATTTTGTGAGAGAATGTATTGTTGAAATTGAGTTTTAATAAGAATGTATTCTTATTCATATATTCGAGGGATCTAAAAGAAATACTACTTTGCAATACACTTATTTCTATTTATTTATAATTTAAATTGTTTATAAATGCTTTCCAAACATGCTCTTAGATATTGACTTATAAGTAAATTTATTAATTTGTTAACATTTTAAGCTTAGGCAAACACGCTGTAAGAAAGGAAACGGTGAAGGGCTTAAAACCTTGTGGCCGATAACTCCAATTTGGCAGACACCACATCGCAAAGTGAAGTTGGCAGTGTCAGTATAACTCCTTTTCCTGAAAGGCAGCAAAATGCTATTAAAATGCCTATAAAGAACCAACATAACAGAAACAGATGAAATGAAAACCGGGGGATAATAACAAAGTCATTCCAATAGCTATTTACACTTAAAATTTTTGGAATAAGAATGATTGGGTTATTAAGTAGTTTCTATTAAGCTATTACTACAAAGAAATATATCGTGTTACCTTTGCTGATCTTTAACCAGATTAAGGGCAAGTCTCTCAGCTGGCCCCACGGTCCCGTCCACTTGCACAGGAAATATCGTCTGATCAAACTCTTCTGGAGCTCCTTCGGCAGGAGACATCTGTTGAAAGGTAGACACCGTATCATTCTTAACACCAATTATAATCTAAGTAATTTGAAAACCCAGAAATTATAGACACCATACTCAACTACTCAAGTCATACTGTTGCTTCACATTTACTCCCTGTTTGGCAACCTTTATTTGGGAAAAAACAATGTTTTAAATAGTAACTTTAAAGAGAATGTGTGGTTCAAAAGTAGGGAAAAATTTTGGGTTTACATGCAAATTATCTTATTGTGAAAATGTGTAGTTGAAAATGAATTTTAGAAAAAAAGAGTTTTTGGAGAATGGTAGACAAACAGGGACTGTGTCCTCATCATTCACTTCAGTCAATAGCTGTTCCAGTGTTTATCTGCATAATCTCTTCATTTGTTTAAACGGAAGCACGCTGCAAATTAATTTATGAGACTTTCTTTGCTCTATTACTGTGGCTTGCATTTGTCAATATTTTGAGAATTGTCTACATTGCCCATTGGTATACTAGCATCTCCTTGTTTTCTCCCATTTTGTCCTTTTGCTTGATGCCAATTGGTGCCAGAGAATAAAAAATGCATATAGTAGACGTAAAATATATTATACATGAAGTTCATTAAAAATTTTCTCACATTATTTGAACTTTTCCACAAATGTTTTAATAATAAAAAGTTTCACTAATTTTGTATATAAAACTAATTCCGCATCCTTGATGTGTCGATGACACATTCCTCGTGTTGTTTGAGCCATAAATATTTATAAACAATTTTCTTTGATGTTTCAAGGGCATGTTCCTCTTGTGTCTTAACTATAATGAATATGAACAGTTTAAGACTTGCTACATGGTAGGTCGCGCACATGCTCAAGGTGTACCTAGGAAGTGTCCCCTGAGTGACAAAAAATTTGAATGTATAAAATATCAGACATGCCGCACAGCGTGTCGGATGTGTCTAGTAGTGCCAGAGGAATGTCGGTGTCCATACATGTCAGACATTGACAATCATCCAAGTAAGAGCATCCATGCTTCACTGAGATGTGATGAACTCGTGAAAAAATAACATGAATGGATTTTATAAGTTCTACGGCTGTATTGGACGTAAAATGAAATAAGGGGTTACACCTGCTAGAGTTTTGCCCAATCTTATTTTAACTCGGTATGCCACTAGTAGATATAACTTATAAGTTTTTCCATTTTATCTTTTTGATCAACGCGGATAAAATGTTGAAGCTTTTGAATGCTCTTGATTTTTCTAAATAGGTAGGCAAGGAGGTTTGGTGCCCTGTTTGCAAAAGAGGAGAGTTACAACAAAATCATAGCCTTATTTACTGTGATCGGTGTGGACTTAAACTCAACAGAAGCAATGAGGTCCTGCACACCTTTTTTTTTCTCTCTCTCTAGCATGCGCTGTTGTGCTTGTAAATTAGTCTATATGGAATGTTTTGATTCTTAATTTCTTCTATAGAAAATTGATAGCCACCTTAAATTGGTGGGAAAGTTTTATATCAACCCCTGCAAATATAATGAAACCAATACCAAAAAAAGCAACCAGATTAGATGTTGAAATGACATTTTCTTAATTGCTGCTTCTGATTAACATATCAATTTTATTCTTTTCTACTGTTCCAATGAAATGATCCATATCCGAGGGTTTGTTGTGATTTCAAACCAGCACCCTATCTTATATGTGATGGCAGATGCTAGTGCATCTAGCGATTGGTGCTACCTAAGATATCGTTTTGATGTGCTGTAAAGGAAAGATTTTGAGGGTGTAGTAATTTTTCTGACTATTTGATAAGAGGTGGAAGGTTTTTTTTTTCCCTTTTAATATTCACTTTTTTATGTTCGAATGGCACCTGAGAAGTTCTTTTCTGGTGCCAATAAGTCTACATTGTTTCAAATCTTCTGCTTCTCCCATCTTTTTCTCAAATGTTTAGAACTAGATTTATTTTATTTTATTTTATTTTTGCTAGATGACAATAATCACCTTGACAGAGAAAAATCAATTAATGAAATTTACTTTCTTTCTTTGACCTAATTATCTATAGAAGATTTTCATATTTGAATTATTCCTTCTTCATATCTTCCACGACCATACAGAATAAGAGAGGCCGTATTTAACAAAAGAATATAAATACTATTCTTGCTGATGCTGATTGAGATGTAAGGCTTACCATTTTTTATTTTATTTTTCTTTGCTCTTAGATTAGTTTGAATTTGCTAAGGACGAGGCTGGCTGAAGCTCATGCAGAGCATCTTGATAGGGGATGCAGGTTAAAGCCGGAGTTCTGTGTTGAGACTATATTTGAACTAACTGCATTGTACATCAAGTGCCAAGGCTGTGATTCATTTGAGGTTGTAATATAGTCAGCTACCTTCCATTTTGTTCTTTCAGATAATTCATGATTTACTTGAAAATGTAAACTTCTTGCTTCCTTTCCTCTCCTTTCCTTCTCGCTTTGTGTCTGTCCTAATTTTTATTTGTTAGATTGGCTTCTATCTCCTTTGTCTCATTTGTCTATGTTACTTGTAAATTATTGATGACTACAGTTTTTTAGTGGCTTTGGAATTAAGCTTGCTAGTTTTTCGGAATACTGAGAATATGGTGTCTATTGTTCACATATATATCGCAACCTTTGAACTTTAAGACCAATGTCATTGAGTGATAGTAATATAAAACTATCATTTTTTGGAGAGACAGAGCGACTATTGGATGGTCATTATTGAAAAAAAAAATGATGTTTTGAATAGTGATTTTTTGAAGAATGTGTGATTAAGAAGTAGGGAGAGGTTTTTAATTTATGTGCAAATATTTTATTGTATGAATGTATATTTTAAAATGAATATTAGAAGTAGAAAAGTTTAATTTAGAGGGAGACAAAGATGAACTAATATTTTGGCTTTGTTCAAGTTTCAGAATGGCACTCAGTATCTTGTCACGACCCATGTAGTCTCACGTCCCTAAAACGTCCTTCATCTTTAAATGTCTCGATCAAATAAACTCCCTTATCGATCATCCACATGTAAAAATATAGTAATTTGAGGATAACAATACCCTATAAAACACAAGTTGGTTTCAAATAATAACATTTTGGGTTCATCTCAATGTTTAAATTTAGAGTTGTTTTGTTCATATTATTCGATTACTTTAAAAAATAAAAAAATAAAAAATCAACAGTTTGAGTTTATGACGTGTCTTACCTCAACTGTGTTGTTGATTGCTTGACTTGCAAAATATTGAAAACATGATGAACAACTTCAAACTTGAAAAGTTTACTAAAACAATATGAATTCTTGTTTACAAAATTAACATTTTTTTTCTCCTAGAATGCGCTCTAAGGTTCCACTTTCAAGCTTCGAATGATATGACGGAATATGAAGTACTAATAGCAGGGCTGAAATTGGCACAAGAGAAGCAAGGGAAGAACAAAAAAGCACAAAACCCTAACACTTGACTAGAAGCATGATTGGAGACTCCGAACAATCTCCGATTAAGGGCCTCGAATGGCTTCAGTTGCTGATGAAAACCATAATGCAAACTCTTATAAAATCATCCTAGAACTCAATGCAGTAAACCCATGCATGTACACATGGATTATTGGACGGAATGTCACAAAGCACGAATCTCAACAAACCTTGAAAAAGTGACATAAATAATAAATTTCAACATAATAAGAGAATGTCAACTAGGGATGGCAAAAAAGCTCGTCGACTCGGGTGGCTCGGCCCAGAAAAAGCTCGAGCCAGGCTCCGCTCGGGCTCGGTTACACCGAGTCAAGGCCCGGGCCGAGCCCCATTTTGGGGAGTTGGCTCAAGCCCGGGCCGGCCCGGGCGAGCCCACCATTAAAAAAAAAAATTAAAGAGAAGCTGTCTTTGCAGGCTGCTATTTTAGCTGTCTCTTTAAAAAAAAATATTCAAAAAATCAAAACCCCAAGTCGGCTCGGCTCGGGCAAAAGTCCGAGCCGATCCTCTTTTTTTTTGGCTGGGGCTTTGCTCGGCTGGGGACCAAAAAAGCTCGAATCGAGCCTGAGCATTTTTATTTTTTTTGGGCTTGTGCTCAGGTAGTTGACATAGCTATTGTATAATTCCACTAAAATGCATATAAATAAGGCCATTGCATAATGGAAAAAGGGTTGAAAATCATATCTCTAAAGTTCCACTCTACAAAATGTCTCTCAACATACCGTTGGTTTTAAAAAATAGTTTTCCCTTTTATCTGGTCAATAAGAGGAATGGTAGTGTATTCCACGAAATGTGCAGATAATAATAAGTAATAATTATAAGTGTATTATTAAACTTAATGCTCGACTTTGATCGATTTTATAAAATCAATTCATAAATTATATCGAAACGAAGACTAATTGTGGCGCTATTTTTGTCTTCAGGTGGAACTGATCGAAAGAATGCAACTCTTCTTAATTAATAGTGTAAGGTGCTGCTCTCCGCCCCAAGTTATGAATGATGACATTTCTTATCTCTGTGAATTTAAAGCAACATTAATTTTGACTAATATGTACTGTTACTAACTGGGTGAGTTCGATCCTCGTGTGGGGTGTTTTCTAAATGAATATTGATTTGGTATTGCTCGTGACTGGTAATGGATATGGGGTTTGGGTGCTGTTCAAGACCTTGATAGTATGGTTTATTACAAGCTTCTCAAAGTTATGTTTCGTTATTTTTTAGGGTCTTCGTTTTGCATTGAATCGAACGGTGTAAATGCGCCTTTCCTAAGTCGGAGTGGGTTGGGGGATTCCCTTCCATTTCGGAATTTTATTGAATATTGTCGTATCAAATATTTTTACTTACTAATTTCATTGACTAAAAAAGGTTTTCTAAATTCATAAATCAATATTATCTTTATTTTTCGAAAGTCGCTTTCTTTCTCCTACTCCACTATAAAAAAGAATTACGATATCATTATGATGTTTGCGTTTGGTTTCAATCTTGAGAATGGTTGTATGTATTGTCAAAGTATATCTCATCATGTCATTCATTGTTATTTATCTCAAAGAAAAATGATGAACACTATTTAGGGCATGTTTGGTACTGCTTAAAATCCAATTAAAATTGAAAATATGACCGTTATTGGGTCCCACATGTCTAATAAAAGTCAACCATAACGGCTAGTTTTTCAATTTTAATCCAATTTTAATCTCTACCAAACGCCATCTTAATCAAAATCTTAGTACTATTTACGCGCGTTAGCTTCTAAGTATTTATTTCTTAGTTTCTCAGGCTTGGTCGATAAATATTTTTCATTTTGTTTTACTCAAATTTCAAGATTTTTTTTTCCTTTAAAAACTTTAATGTTTATTCATTTTTTATTAAAGGTTTTAGTAAATGTTGTGTATACTGTGATTTTTGTAAATTAATAACTTCTATTATATAATAAAAATTTTCAATCACAACCTTATAATCAATTTAAGTGGTTATACATTATTTCAATTTTCAAGGACAATTTCATGGAAGAAAATTACCTACTTGTTAATAGAAACTCTCAAGTTTCTAATTGAGTTCTGTATCATTTAGTAACATGCTAAGTATTCACCGTAGAATCATGAAATGGAACAAATTTTTCACCTACAATTTCCTGAAACATAGTTATGAAAAAAGGTATTTTATGAAAATGATTAATAACAGAATACCCCTTGTAAACGTTTAAATTTGCGAGATATCCCTATCAACTGGAAGTCGTAGAAAACCCTCATGTTTCATATATTTTGTGCGAAAAACACCTCTGACATCAGCATCCATCTGATATGCCTTTACATCCCAAGGAAAAGGGAAAAATGGATAAATAAGAAAAGGCAAATGCGTCAATTTATATTTTCGTCTTTAATAACAATCCCTTAACACGAAGAGGAGGGTTTGTGCAAGGCAAAGTGCGACGGTTGAGAGGATTCCAGTTGCAGCTGTCATTCTTCAACAAATGTGCGACGGTAAGATGCTCTGTTTTTGCGATTTAAAAAATAAAGGGTTTTGGTTCAAACAGTTTATGTGTTTTGTTGGAATTTCGTTGTAAAAAGGGTGTCCATGTTTTCTGTAGGTATTAAATTGATTCTTGTACTAACCCTGGTTCACATTATCATACAATCAAGTACATATGTTACTTCACAATAGCTATATACACTGGTGGTGTCTTCTTTGATAAGCTGAATAATGGCAGTATGAGCATGGTACAGTTATGTTTGTGTTCTTTGTAAGTGCTGAATACTTCAATAGGGAATGTTTCCATAATTTTACTTTAGGATGTAGAAAAGTAAGTTGGCTATTGCTTTGAGGAGGTAGCACAGTGAATTTGATGTGAGGGAGATGTTGGAGGACCTTAAAAGACATAGAGTGCTTGAGATTTATGAGTTGTACCTAGCCAGATAACAGTTTTTGCTCAAGAACCATACCAAGAACCAGTACTTGAGGTCCCATAAAGTTAGGGATGGCAAAAAAACTCATTGGCTCGAGCTTGGTTGCACCGAGCTCCATTTTGGGGTGTCGCTCAAGCCCGGGAGCCTACCCATCATAAAAAAACATAATTTTTTTTAAAGGAACTGCCTGCGTAAGCAGCTAGCCTTTGTATAAAAAAAATAAAATAACGAACAAAAAAACCCGAGCCAGCTCGGTCCGGGTTAGGCTCAGCCCGCTAATGCTCAGGTCGAAAGCTCGGGCCGAGCCTCGTTTTTTGGTCAGGCTTTGCTCGCCTCGGCAATGTTCGGGCCCAAAAAAGCTCGAGTCAAGCCCGAGTTTTTTTTTTTTCGAGCTAGGTTCGGCTCGACTTGTTGACATAACTACATAGAGCAGAGCCCGTAATGAAGAGGGTAAAAATACCACAGAAGGTTGCCACATCCCAGTGTTTGACGTGGATGAAGGTGGTTTGGGTGATGTGAACATTGGTGATCGTGTACCTGAAAATTTAGAGGAAGTGTGATCGCAGTTTGAGTAAACACTCATGCACGAAGCTGAAGTTGGTACTTCTCAACCGGATCAACATGAAGAGAACCCGAAGAAGGTTGAGAAGGTCCTGAACAATAGAATGGAAAATGGCACTGAAGGCTTTGTGGAAAGTGATTACAAGATTGAAGATGAACCTGAGGCTGGCGATGAGGTTGAGGTTGTACGATGGGCAAGAAGTTAGAGACTCGGATACTGATTATGGGAAGTCACATTGAGTTACTAGTTTAGATAGTGAAAAAGATGAAGGAACAACATCTAGACAAAGGGGACAAACGGATGAATTCAATCCGTTAATTGACAAGGAGCAGCCAAATTTTCGAAAAGGTTATCAAAATCCCTCCTTATATTCTAATAAGTTGTTGATAATACCTCTTATATATTCAATATGTTTTGATATACCCCCATATTAAATGGTTATATAGTAAACCCCTCTCACCCTTTAAGACATATGGTTTGTGTTTTACTTCCCTCACTTTTTTATTTTGTGCGCTACAGGTATGGTGTTCGAGACAAAAGCAGTTTTGAAATGAGCATTAACTGAGCATTCGGTAACATCAAATCGGGAGATAAAGTAAATTAGGGATGAAGGGTATAGATTGCAAGCAGTATGCAAGGATAAGTCATGTGGATGGATATTGTATGCAAGTAAGTGAAAGATGAAATCATTTTTGTGGTGAAGAGTTACAATGATGATCATAGTTGTACATTGGTATACTAGAATAGGCGGCTAACTCCGAAGTACTTAGCTCATAGGTAATTGTCTTCATGGAAGGCTAATCATAATATGTACGTGAGCGCATTTTTTGATAAAGTTAAAAGGGACAATTTGGGAGATGTGACTAGGTGGCAGTATTATCGAACCAAAGACTTGGCAATGAAGACATTACGTGGCACCGTGGTTGATCACTACAAATTTTTTTGTGGAATTATTGCAAGCATCTTAAACATACAAATGTTAGTACAACTACATAGTTAGAGGGTCGTGTTGGAGAGTTTAAAAGATTGTACATATGTTTGGAAGCACATAAGGTAAGATTCATGAGTGGATGGAGGAAGACGATAGGGTTGGACAACTGTTTTTTGAAAATTGACATGCAGAGCCGGACCTGAGGGCAGGCCCAAAAGGCCACCGCCTCAGTCCCAGATTTTTTAGGGGCCCTTTTTTTTTTTAATCTAAACCTAAGCCCTCATCCGGTTCAGCCTGCAGGCCATTCCTTCACTTGCCTCCAGTTGAGAGACGAGTCCAAAGTCGAGACGGAAGAAATTCAAGAAATGGCAGTGGAAATTGGAAGGGAGTCCCTGCTATACAAAGAGAACATATATGGGAAGCACAAGTGCCTTAATCTACACACCGAATTTCTACAATAACACCCACTACTGCTTCAAATGCTTGAGAACAATTCCAGTTCAAGATCCTGTATTTTCTTTTCACGTCAATTGCAGGAATTCTAAGTTTTTGAGCTTGTCAAACAGAAAAAATTTGAAGAAATTTAGCACCATTGTTTTCTCGTCTATGGAGAAGCAGCAAGAATTGAGTAGCGGCGAATTATATGGTGCTGGCCCAGCTATTGAAGATAGGCCTGGTAAATGTACTCCGATTGGATTTTGTATTTACTTCCGATTAAATTTTATGGGTTTTTATTCTTTGGGTTTTTCTATGGATACTCTATTTGAGAGAGTTTTTGTTGGGTTTCTTGAAATCAATTGGTTTCACTTGCTGATACTTAGTGTATTCATGCGTTGCTTACGTTTCCCATTAATTGGTTTGATATTATTTGTTGTTCATTGGCATTAAAATTCGGATTACCTGAAAAAATTTACTTCACATTATACTTCGCGTTTCTCATTAATTAGGTTTCTTGATGCATATGGTTCTATGAGGAATTTAGATTGCTTGATGGAAATGCATATACATATGGTTTTATTGTGATTTAGAATTTGAGTATGGATATGGTTTTAATTAAGTGTGAATTTGATCTAGGATTTTGTAAAGCTACATTTGCTCATGTTAGTTTTTTTGTTCAATTTTGGTAATGTAATCTCTAATGGAATTTTGTAAATTGAATAAGTGTAGTTAATGTTCTGGGATTGGTTTAATTAGGTGTGCAATTCTAAGTGACCTTGTGTTCTGGGTTTGAGCTCGTGTGGCAGGAAAAGCGCATGTATTGATGCAGAGAAGTCCATGATTACTAAGGTAAGTGCCTTTTGCCTTTTCGAAGTCTTTCTCTGCGAAAAAATTTGCATCTATTCTCACTCAACACAATTCATTTGGGTATGGCAGTTGAAAACTGAGTGTGGCTAGGCAGTTTACAAATAAACTTGAAGGAATGTTCAAGATGTGTATTATTTATTCTAGTTGAGCATGTGAAGTATGTAATTTGTTTTGTGTTTAGTTATTTACTCTACCAACAAATGTCCCTATTGTTTCAAATCACACCAAGCTTCAGGTGTACCTCTTGCTCATTGTCATGAGATTATATATATTACAATGATTTATCCTACTCTCTAGTGTAGGAGGCTTCTTGGCCATGAGATTTGATTGTTTTATCTGACTCCAACTTTTTCAAATTTGGACATGATTATTGTGGGAGTACAATGTTTCACTTGCAGTAGGCTTTCATTCTGTATATCATTCTACTAGTAAGAGTGTGTGATCATTTGTTTAATGATGTTGGAAAACACTATATTTCAGGACATCGAATTGTCAAAAGGGATTAACGATTCATTCAAGCAATCATCCCAAGCTCGGACCAAACTACCATCAAGATTCGAGATGAGCTTTCATGTCTTAACGACATGGTAGGTGGCCATCTTTCATTACTTTGTAGTGCTTTCAAGCTTCGATATTTTCCCTCTCATCACAGTATTCTCTGAGGAATAAAATGTGTGTATGATAATTAGCTACAGATACTGGCCAACATATCCATCCATAGATGTTCGGCTGCCACACGAACTCAATGTATATCAGGATTGTCTGACTTAGGGGCCCAAATTTTGAACTTCGTCTCAGGCCCCCCCCAAACACGGGTACGGCCCTGCTGACATGAGGGTGCAGTTATTGACCACAGTATGTGTAGATGGTAATAATGGGGGTTTATCCTATAGCGTATACCGTAGTGGAGGTTGAGAATGGTGAAGAGGTGATTTTTGGAGTTGTTGAGATATGATTTGGGCATTGTTAACAACCACAACTAGGTTTTCATGTATGATAAATAGAAGGGGCTTGTACAAGATTTTGAACAAATATTTGGATATGCCGAGCATCGCACCTATGTACGACATCTTTACAACAACTTCAGTGCAACATACAAGGGCCTGGCATTGAAGAATCTAATCTAGGCAGCAACAAGAGCTACAACTGAAGCTGAATGGGTGACATAGATGAATAGGATGTGCGATATGGACCTTGCTGCATACAGTTGGTTGAAGTTGAAGCCGGCAGAGCATTGGAGTAAATCGCATTTCAAAGTGGGGGAATAATTGTGATATGCTACTGAACAATTTATCGGAGTCCTTCAACACGAGCATCTTGAGTGCATGGGAGAAGCATGTCTTATCAATGTCAGAAGAGATTCGAATGTACTTGATGCGATGAACTGTGGCAAGGATAGAGGCATGCAACAAATGGAGAGGAATCGTGGGACCAAGAATAATGAAAATCATTCAAAAAAAAATACAACTTTGTCGCGGTCTCAATATGCTGACTATTCGAGGAACCAAAAGTTTCAAATACAATACCATGAAACTAAAACTTTGTGTCCAGTCGACCTAACTGCTAAGACTTGTGTTCATGTCGACTGTGGCAATTAACGAGTATACCATGCAGCCATGTCGTTGTGGCACTATTATCACGAGGCATGCAGAATGTAACAAATTACGTGGATGATGTGTATAAGAAAGAAGCATACGTTTGTACGTATACACCGGCACCGAACGTCGGACTCAATCCATTGACACCACCTGTATACACTAAGAAGGATGGGAGACCAAAAAAGAAGCTGTGAAATGAGGCAAATGTAACGTCCATACCGTTTAACGGTGTTTTTCGCACAAAACGTTTGAAATAGTGAGATTTTCTGCGATTTCCAATAAGTATGGGGTATATTGCAAATTGAAACATTTACAGGGGGTATTCTATCATTAATCCTTGCGAAAAATATATTCCTCTGAATCTTAATACTCAGTACCATCACACGATAAAAAGCACAGATTCACTAAAGAACTTTTCAAGTTATTAATTTGCAACTACACATCTAGACACGCCCAACATTCTTGTCACTGTTGCTGTAGAGATGAGCACTCGCACAACAGTCATTTTTGCCACAAGGACTAAACATCTTGTCATAGTCAATTACATACTGCTGTACCCAAATGTACTGAATTGTGAAAGAGTCGGCTCTCACTTGTACGTATTGTAGAGTAGAAGTTCTGTTAACTCATGAATTTTCAAGGAAAAAAAAAACTTTACTTCCGTTTACATGTGCAGAATTTGCTAGAGAATACACGCCATTAAGAGAGAGAAACGGATAAATTTTACACAATAATAATTATAATAATCTCATTAAAGAAAAGAAAACTAAAACACATAAAATTTTGAAAATAATATAACAAATCATTTTCTCATCCTCATCCTAAGCTCTAAAATGGCACCAACAATGAACAATGTAACAAGCACAACAGCAAAACCTGCATTCCAACCAGTTCCAGCATTGCCTAAATGAATCCCATAGAACACATTCACTGCTGCCAAAAATATTAGAATCCTTCCTACACTGAAATGGTACCAATTCCAGTATTTTCTAACCTTCGACTCCTTGTTCGGTCGAGCCAAGAATGCGATAACCTGTTACATACATATGATAACCCATGTCATGTAATCATTGGTTATTTTTTATTGCTTATGGTGTTACACTTACCCTACTCGACATTGTTTAACATATAATCCCTCGTTTATTAAAAACAAATAATGAGTTTTTAATTCATATTCTCAATAAATTAGGGGATCGGTTATATATACTCAAAAATTTGTGCTAAATACCCGTGATGCTACAAACAACAAAGAGTAAGTTAGTTAATAAAATATGAAAAATGCTAAGTGTACATAATATATGTACATAAGCGTGTACATAATATATGTGCATAAGCCCTCACATGGGATGGGGCATCATGTGAGTGTTATGTAATACTCTATGTAAATATATTATGTACCTCAAGCACTTCTCATACAATATAGATACAAAATACAAAAATCAATTCTGTCACTCCATCTCATTCATTGTTATTTTTATTGAGAAAATCAATACAATTTGATTTTCGAACTACAACATCATGATTGAGTGTGTATATCTATGTTATTAAAATTGTATCGGACTAGATGATTTAATAAGAAAAGGCAAGAATTGCTCTCACACTAGATAATTTAATTCGAAAAGGCAAGAATCGCACCAAGTATATGTAAAAAATCTAGAATTTTAAAATTCCTTTAAAATACCAAAAATCCGTTAATCCAATCTCACACTCAGCTAGCTCAACCTAAACCTGACTGATTCTCAACCAAACTCGGCTACCTCAATCTTCGACTCTCGATCCATTATCTTTTTCATGTTAAAGCTCAAGTTGATAAATAAAAAGAAAAATGAAAAAGACGAACCTGGAGGCAACCAAGTGTAAGAATGAAGATGCCAAGGCCCTTGTGCTTATTAACATTTGCTCCGAGACGATCCTCTAAGACGAGTCCACAAATTACACCAGCAACTCCAAGTATGAATCCAAATGATTGGATTATTGAATGAGAATAAAACCAGATTGGGTCCCACTGCCTCATGTGCCTAGCTACCAATACACCAATTGGCATTAAAATGCCCCATCCAAGCATGTTTAAGATCCCATGGCTTCTCTTCAGACTAGCATCTGGATTTTCTTTTTGAAATTGACCTTTTACCACAAAGATTTAGACCAAAAAATCGTTCAATTGTGTCGTCTAAATGTCAATTTTATTAAAAGAAGATCACATAAATTCTTCTTTTTTAATTAAGGAAAAAAATAAGATAAGCAAAATACTTATGTATATATTTATCGTATTCAACGTTGTAGAGTTCAACATATCAAACATTTCTTAATTAAACTATGTTGAGCATGGAGTTATTTTGGCATTTAAACTTATAGGAAAACTATTATGAAAAGTAAGACTCGATGATTTCAAATATTTTAAGTGAAATTGATCATTGTTAAAGTCGTAAATAAGAGATTCAGATCTACTTCAAGTATAAAATCAAAGTCTTATCGGATCATTGACTAGGATTTGGATCTCACTAGGAGTTAAGGGTGAATTTTAGTTGTAAATAAAATTTTAAGCAAATTTCTTAACTTATAATTGAGTCTCCATTGGATTCCCCAAAAATAATTATTTAATTCAATCCATACCTAGTCCTAATATATTCAAGAGGACATCATTTGGGTGCAATTATTAAGGATTGACATTACTTCACTCATAAGATCCAAGGTTGTACTCTTAAGATCCAATGTTGTAAGATATTTTTCTTCTTTTAATAATTATATTAGATGTTTGATTAGACAACCTTAAGTTATGTTCACTAAATTCAACAATAGCATACTTAAGGAATTGTATTTCAAACTATCATTAACTTAGAAATAATGAGAACTCAAGAAATCTAAATTACATAAAAATAAAAAAGGAGAAGAAATTAATAACATTAAATGAGGACGGTAGGTGAAGTAATTCCTATTATTGGTGTGTCTATACAAAATATATTATAATGAACAAGTAACAATGTTGCCTTTGAAGTCAAATAAGTTATAAATTACTTATAAGTTAGTTAGCCGGCCATAAACTAACATCTTTAATCTACCAAAATAAGTTGACAAGTAGCTGTCATGGACCCGTCACATGCTACAATGATCTTTCTTCTATTATATTCTTTATATAATAATGTTCAAGTACATAATAATAATAATAATA
>CAIGRL010091847.1:0-12841 GCA_903798325.1 Fraxinus xanthoxyloides
TCTTCGTTCGGATGCTATAAAATTTTATAACAAAAAAAAATAAACTTCTGTTGAAAGTCTAAAAACTTTTAATAATGTTATATTATTTACATCTGATTTATGGACCAGTGTTAATAAAAAAAGGTTATATTGCTACTACAACTCATTACATCAATCACCTATGGATTGTTGTGACTCATTTGAATCGTACTTCATCTGATCACTTACCTCTACTTTTACAGTGGATTTCTAATGATATTTAGGTCCTAGACCTTTTCGATTCCTCAATATTTGGACCAAACATCATGACTTCTCATCATTCGATTCTCAAAAGTGGTAACTTTCTACTCATCTTACAGGAATGGCTGCCACTAGGAGAAGTTCTTTAAGTTGAAAGATGGACTAAGGTGGTGGATTCGACGGGTATTTGGTGATGTGTTCCAGAGAGTTAGAGATGCTGATGAGAGGGCCGAGCAGACATAGATTGATTTTGAGGTTGATCCTACACTGGAACACCGTAAGTTACTTCATCATGCACGTGCTGATTTGAATCGAACCTTAGCTATTGAGGAGGGTTTTTGGAAGCAAAAGGCATGCTTTCTTTAGGGATGTGAGGGAGATCGTAACACTAGATATTTTCATTCACTGGTACAGGGATGACAGATCAGATCTCGTATCAGGAACATCACGACTCAGGCAGGGAAAGTTTTTACTACTCCATCTTATACTCAGAGTTCATCAATCTCTTTTTTCCAAGAATTATTATCCGCTCCTTTACAGCCTCTGGAATATATTCGTCCTGATAGCATACTTAGAATACTGACTGAGACAAACAATATGGCACTGAATCACCTCCCTTTGATTGACGAGGTTCAAGAGGCTGTTTTCAGTATTAATGTTGATAGTGCTACGGGCTCTGATGGATTTTCATCATTGTTCTATCAATAATGTTGGGATATTATACAGGATGATGTATACGGCGTAGTCATTGATTTCTTTGAAGGAGGTTATTTGCCGGGAGGATTTGCTGCTACATCTATTGTTTTACTTCCGAAGAGGAAGAATGCTATAAGATGGACGGATTACTGATCTATCAGCATGTGTGTGGTGTTCAATAAGCTTATCACAAAGCTGCTGAACAACAGATTGAGTTCATTTCTGTCTTGTGTTATTTTCACTCAGCAGAGTGAATTTGTCCCCAGTCGACTTATTGGGGGTAATGCTTTGTTGACCCAGGAGCTTCTACACACGTTCGATAATAGAATGCGTGGAGAGAATGTTATGATGAGGCTTGACATGGCTAAAGAATATGATCGTATGGATTGGGGATTTATTTATTCTATACTAGAAGCTTTTGGTTTTGACCAGTTGTGGATTGATCGATCAGATGTTGTATATCGGAGTGTCGATTCTCCGTGCTTCTGGATGGGCGGCCATGTGGCTTCTTTTCTTCATCGCAGTGACTCAAACAGGGAGATCATATTTCTCCATCCTTATTTATTATTGCTGCGGATTATTTTTCTCAATTGCTTACTTAGAGGATTCAGACATATCCTAGTATGCAGTATTGACTTGAATGTAGTACCTTTGTCTCTCATCTTACTTTTGCTGATAATATGATTTTATTTACCAATGGACAGAAGAATTCTATCAGAAGGGTCATCGATTGTTTGGATCACTACGAGGGGTTTTTTAGCCAATTGGTGAATAGAGACAGAGTGGTCTTATATCCTAGGCAAGCATCTGATATTCAGATACATAGGTTAGTGATTTTGACTGGATTTTCACATCAAAGATAGTCGTTCACATATCTGGGAGTCCATTTGTTTAAAGGGACTAAGCGAAGCTTTCTGTATAATGATCTCATTATGGAGGTCACGAGTTGGATTCCTGGATGGGCTTCACACCTTCTTTCTCCTGGTGGTAGGATCACTTTACTGAGATCTGTTCTTTCCTTATACTACTATATCTATTCCATCAGCTATGGCAGAGCCGATTGTGGCCATTCCACTTTGCCTTGGTGTCTCGGATTGCATTTTCTAGAGGTCCACACTAGATGGTAAATTTACTACTAAAATCATACCTCATACTGTTTCATTCTTCTATTGGAGATTATGGAAAGGCTTAATACCAGTTGATGTCATTATTCAGAGGAGGATATGCAATCAGTTGGCTTCTTATGTTAGTGTTGTTCAGAGATTGAGACCGTCACTCATATTTTTACTGGCAGCAGTGTTTCAGATCATGTTTGGAAACATTTTAGGGCTTTATTTCAGATTACCATGAGTACAAGAGAGAGTGGCAGACAGAAATTTTTGAGATGGAAATATTCTAGACAATTTGCAAGGATAGGGCACATTCGCATCATTATTCCTCTAATAATTTTATGGTTTCTTTGGACTGAGAGGAATAATTCAAAGCACAGGAATATACGTATGAGTTCGAGATGTATTATCTGAAGAGTTTACCATATGGTATCCTTCTTTCATATTAGTGGACTATTCTGACTGTTACATTGGCGTAATGACATGCAACTTACTATACTTGTTGGTGTTTCTTTGACTCTCCCCCTATCTCCTCTCCCTATCATAGTTTAGTGGAACACTCCATCATTTAGACATGTTAAGATCAACACCAATGGTTGTGTCAAGGATGTGTTTGCGAGTGGAGGAGGCATCATCAGAGACTACGCATGAAATTGTATAAGGACTTTCTCAACTTCATATAAACAGTGAATGATATTAGAGGCGGAACTTAGGGCTATTCATGATGGGATCCTATTGGCTAGAGATCTTGGTTTGTCAGATATTTGGGTTTAGACAAACTCGACTATGGCTATTCACTAAACCACTAGAGGTGGCGGATCGTACCCTATTTAGGGAATACTCAGATAGATTGCTGATATCCTTTCCTTTAACAAAATTACGATTACCACATCTTTAGAGAGGGGAACCAAGTTACAGATACACTTGCTACAGAAAGCTGGCATCATCGTAGATACCAAGAATATGGATCAACTGACTTACCATGACATATCAGGGCGCTTGTTCAAATTGACAAATATGGTTTGCCCAACATTAGAGTTTGATTTTTTGTATCTCGCATTTACTTTTATTTTTGCTCGCATTTGCACTCCTTGTAAAGGAAGTTGTACTTTGTTTTTTATTATTTTACTTTACTTTTACTGTAAATGAAGTAGTATTTCCTTTTGTGCTGGTTTACTTTACTTTTGCTATAAGAGAAATGGTACTTCCCCATTTATTGCTTTGCTCCATTTCAATTATAACCACGGTATTCCTCCACTACAAGTGATGACATATTAATAAAATCTCGGAGGTGCCTCCCTCCTTCCACTAAAAAAAAGAGATTGAACTGGAAAGCCATTGGGTATATTAGAGAGTGGGCCGATCTTAATCTATTCCATCATGTATCTCAAGTGACAAATGCACATAGCCTTCGGGGAAAACTAGAGGGCTTCTATGAGAGGAAAGATTTGAGTGAATTCCAAGACTTAGTAAATCAGTTGACCACAATGAAAATAGTGCTAGATGATGAGATTAAGCATATTACTTCTGAGTTTATTACCTTACAGTTGGGAGACTCTAGTGGTATCACTTAGTAACTCCATTCTGAATGGTGTGCTTGAACTTACTCTAGTTAAAGATAGATTTTTTAATGAAGAAATAACAAGAAAAAACTTGGGTATGATTGATGCACATGCTCTTATTACAAAGAACAAAAGAAAGTGTAAGAGCAAAGGTCGTAAGGGACGTAGTAAATTCAAAAGCCAGTCAAAGGCAAGAGGAAATGTTAGATATATTTACTGTGATAATATAAAGAAACATTGCAATGCTTGGAAAAACAAATCAAAAGAGGAAAAAAATCAGAAAAGACTGATCAGAATACCCCGGCTAGCACTTTAGATGAGGAACTAGTAGCAACAAATATTTTTGTTGAAGATGAAAAGTGTTGTCTTGTTTTAAATTAGTTTGTTAAGTGGGTTAATGACTCAGTGGTTTCTTGTCATGTTACTCCAAGATGAGAGCTCTTCACTTCATATAAATTAGGTAACTTTGGCAGGGTAAAGATGGGCAATGACAGTTTTGCTAGCATTGTGGAAATTGATGATATTTGTCTTCAGACAAATATTGGATGCAACTTGACATTGAAGAACATGCGATATGTTTCAAACATGCCTCTGAATTCTCTATCTACCCATGCCTTTGAAGAAATGGGGTATGATAGTTGTTTTGGCAGTAGAAAACGAAAACTAATAATAGGGTAGATGGTATTTGCTAGAGGAAAGGTTTCTAGTAAACTTTACAAGATACGAGTAACGGTTTGTAGTGAAGCGATAAATACAACATTGGAGTTGCGGCACAAGTAGTTGGCTCACATGAGCTAGAAAAGATTACATATTTTGGCAAGGAAATCTCTCATTCTTTTTACCAATGGTACATCACTAAACTCATGTGACTATTATTTACATAGTAAACGACATAGTCTCCTTTCAGAAGTCCTCTAGTAGAAAACCCAATATTTTAGATTTGGTTTATTCTGATATTTGTAATACCATTGATGTGGAGTCCTTGGGTGGCAATAAGTATTTTCTTACTTTTATTGATGATACTTCATGACAGTTGTAGGTATTTTACTTAACATCAAAAGACTATATTTTTTAGCACTTCAAGAAGTTACATGCCATGATGGAACATAAGAGAAGGTTTTGAAGTGTCTCGAGACTCATAAAGTAGATGAATATACGTCTGAAGCTTTTGAAGATTATTACTTAAAGCATGGTATTAGACATGAGAAGATAGTTCATAATACCTCACAACACAATGGTGTGGTATAGAGAATGAACCACACCAATGTAGAAAAGGTTAGAAGCATGTTAAGGATTGCTAGTTTAGCTAAGTCATTTTTGAGGTAAAGTTATTTGTATGGCATGCTACCTAATCAATAGGTCTCCATTAGTTGTTTTGGGTTTTAAGATTTCAGAATAGGTATGGTCTAACTTGAAGGTTTTTTGGTGCAAGGCAATGACACACATGTCTAAAGAACTACGTTTGAAACTAGATGAAAAAGTTGGTGCTTTATTTTTTGTTGGCTATAGAGATGAAGAATTTGGCTATAGACTGTGATTTGGAGTAGAAGAAAATAATCAGAAACAGAGATGTGATTTTAGATGAAAATCAGAAGTGGGCAGATTTCGAGAAATCTGGGAATCAGATAAGTGTTTCTAAGGGTGTTATCAACCTTACACATATCTCATTGCCTCAAGACAGTGCCACTCAATGGTAGAGATGTACATTTATAATGATACTAATGAGCCAACAGGGGTGATGAAGATGATCCAAAGAATTTTGAGTAGGAGAGCAACCTACTACATCTGAACCTCAGGTTAGAAGGTCTACCAAGGAGCATCATCTATCAACCAAGTACCATGTATCAGATTATGTGTTGGTAACCGATGAGGAAGAGCCAAAAAGCTTTCATGAGGTACAATCTCATAAGAATCTCGGACTAGTATGAATAATTTTGGGGATGCATATTCGTCGTTATAAGAAAGCCAGAAAGTTGTGGCTATCACATGAGAAATATGTAGAAAGAGTGCTAGAAGGGTTTAACATAACGAATTAGTAGTCATTTCAAACTGAGTAAGGTGAGTTGTTCTTCTAGGAAGGAATATAAAGAAAGAATGATAGAAATCCCTTATTCCTTTACGGTTGGGAGTTTGATATATGCTACGATTAGTACACAGCCAGATATTGGTCATGCAGCTGGAGTGGTCAGCAGATTTCTTGTTAATCCTGATAAAGATAGGGAGGCAATGAAATTGATCTTTAGATACTTGAGAGGTACTTTAAAGATTGGAGGCTCGAAACCAGTTATGCAGGGGCTTTACAAATACGGATATGGTAGGTGATCTTGATGGTAGAAAATCTACTTCAAGGTTCTTGTTTGCTTTTGTAAGCGGAGCTATCTCATGGCAGTCAAGACTACAAAAATTTGTTACCTTATCTACAACTGAGGTTGAATATATCGTAGAAACTAAAATAGCGATAGAAATGCTTTGGATGAATGGTTTCTCCAACATTTAGGTTTGATGCAAGATGGGTATGAATAATTACAACAGTTAAAGCACGTTAGACCTAAGAATTCTACTTATCATTTTCAGGCTAAGCACATTGATGTAAGATATCGTTGGCTATGACAAGCTGTGGTGAAACTATTTATGTTGTTAGAGAAGATTCTACCGAGAAGAATCTAGCTGATATGATGGCAAATGTTGTGACTAGAGAAAAACTTGAGCTTTGTGTTGGATTGGCCAACATGGACTCTTAACTAATTTGTTAGAGGATAATCTCATTCCTTAATAGGCTGGAGAGAGAGATTATTATATGGGCATGCAGTCCATAAGGAATAGTGAGCCCAATCGACTATAATAAGTTTTTAGGGCAATATATGTTGTAGTATAAAAGAAAAAATTGAGACTAAAAATTGAGAAAAATAGAAAAACAGAAACACAAGAAGAAAAAGAAAGGAAATTTTTTTTATTTTCATTATTTGGATGTGATTTTCACGCTGAGCAGATAGGAGCTTGTCTAAGAAGAAATCGTTTCTTGCCTTATCAACTAAGAGTTGTGATGAATTGTATTTGTCTTAGAGAATAGAAGTTGTTGATTTTTCAATCTACTTAAATTCATATTTAGCATAAACTTGAATGTTATTATCTCTGTTTATTATAGTGGATTTGTTCGGAATTGTCATGTGGTTTTTCCCATCTACATTAGAGGATTTTTTCATGTAAATTTGGAGTGTTATTCCTTATTGCTCTCTTGGGTTGCTTTCTCCTTTTGACATTTCTTATTTGATTATTGTTTGTTGTTCATCTGCTTGGATTGTTGATTTATTCTCTACAAGAAGTGAAATTGCCCAACACAAAATTCTCCAAAAAGGGTGAGATTATTGAATTAAATTTTCTTACCCCAATTGGAAATGGTGATTGAATTTCCAAAAATGATGTTAATTTGATTCCTAGATCCAAAATGGCTAATTTATATGTTTTAAACTCAAATATTTATTTTATGCCAATGAATTTTCATTTGCAGTAGTTTGTGATTTGTGTTGCACTTGGAATGGAAAGAGCTTACATCAACAATGTAATCACAAATAATTATTATTACTAAACTCATTTTTTATAGAAAAAATGGGCTAAAATAAAGCCTAAATGAACTGAAATTTTTATCCTCCTGAATTATATCATGTGCAAAACACACGTCTCCATATTTTGTATAAAGAATGTAAGATTCGATGATCCAAATATCCAGGGGTAGACCCCTGAAGAGTCCAGTGTAGGCATCTGCTTTCATTGAACATTTTAGACATAGTTTGTTTTTTGGAGAAAGACGGTGAAAGAGACATAAAGCTCTTCTAGTTAAAAGATACACTATTGTAGTTGATTGAAAAACCAATTGAGGTGGGTTTGGCTAATGAATAAGGTGAGCTCTGATTTTGTGATTGATTGGGACTTAGAAAATTGATAGGAGATGAAGATGTAGAATTAGTGGTATTTGAGTTCAGCTATATTTATGGCTTTCGATAAGTGCATTTTACACATTTAATCTAGGCTACAAATATGGATAATTGTTAATAAATATGTGGAATATAGCTTAATTCGATGTAATTTATGTTTTACAAGACAAGAATGATGAACACGGTGGAAATTAGGAGTAAAGCGATAAAGGGCTAAAATGAAGCAAAATCAGAGTTTGAGGACTCAAGTGCAAATATTAAAAAGTTATGTTGATCTCACAATGAAGACTTGAGAGTGTTATGCATCAATTGAATGAGGAAAGAAGCCAAATGGATGAAATATAGCTGAAATACGATCACATATCAACTTCCAGCCAAAAAAGATATGATTCGAATTTTTAGTCTCAGCTTGAGACATATTTTTGGCATCGAAAAAGTTTGAATTTGAAAAATCATATTTCTGAAAGATTTGTAGCCCTTTGAGTTAGTTTTTCAACTCATTTTGAATCGTCTCAATTGGACATCGAGAGAAAAATATACGATAAAAATACTAAAAACATGCGACGAAAAAAACTATAACTATGCGATCGCATGAAAGTCTCAGAAATGTTTGGGCAATGTTCGGGAAATTTATGAAAAGAACAAATCAATACATGGAGGCTAACAATCAGTTCATGAAGAAGACCGAAACAACTCCCTGAGATCAGAGTACTGCTATTAAAAATATGTAGACTCAAGTTGGGTAGATAACACTTTCTATGATAAATAGAGCACTACGTACCCTGTCAAGCAATACTGAGTATAATCCCAAAGAGAGGGTACTGACCATGAGTATGTTGGGAAATAAAATAAATGATGATCTAGCTGTGAAAGCAATCCCCACCAGGAGTAGGGTACAACTATGAAATTACATATCAAGTGATTGAGTGCGAGTAAGGAAATAGTACCTTCTTCAAATGATGAGCAAGTGGAACAGAGTGAACAGACGATAGAGACATCTACTAAAAAGAGTTCAGATACACCACGAGTTATGGCAACCGTTCCTATCAAACCTTACGAGCATCTTATTTCATTCTCACAAAGGTTGAAGAGACACCAGCCTGACCAGCAGTTTGAGAAGTTTTTGGATGTGTTAAGGAAACTCTATATTAACATCCTTGTTCATAGACGCAGTACGAAAAATTTCAAACTATACAAAGTTTTTGAAGGACATGATATCAAAGAAGAAAAAGCTTCCAGAATTTGAAAATGTGGCTCTAACATAGGAGAACAGTGCAAGATTACAAAAGAATTGCCTCCCAAACTTAAGGGTTTAGGGACTTTCACCTTACCTGTTTCAATTGGAAAAACAGGTACTTTTAATGCATTATGTTATACTAGTGCGAGTATTAACTTGATGCCACTTTCTATTTTCAGGAAACTTGGTTTGGGAGATGTTAAAGCAACAACGGTAACTCTGTAGCTGGTTGATAAATCCCTTACCCAACCACGAGGGATTATAGAAGATGTGCTGATTAAAGTGGAGAAATTCATCTTCCTAGCGGATTTCCTCATTCTAGACGTAGAAGAAGACATGATATTCCAATAATATTATAAAGACCATTCTTAGCAACATGTTGAACTTTGATTGGTATGGAGAAATGGCAGCTAATCTTGAGGGTAGACAAGGAGCAAAAACTGTTTAAACTATATAATCCGCCTAAAAAATCATTAGCCCTCAATGAGTGTCAGTGTATCAATGAAGACGATCTCTACCTTCAACAAAATTGCCAAAAGAGAAAATCTAAGTCTGGAGGATTTTAGAATAGAGACAAGAATGGAGAATTTAAAGTTTGGAGAGTTAAAAGAGGATGTAAGGCTGAAAATTGCAAAGAGTGCACTGGTAAAACTCTTCGATTTGAACCACAATGAACCTATCGAAGTCGAGCTATAGACTATAAACTAGCGCTGGTTGGGAGGTAACCCAACAATTCTTCCCTTTTATTTATTTCGTGTTATGCATTAGATTATGAATTTCTTTTTCGAATTTATATAATTTTTAATAATATTGGTTATTCATCGCCTTTATAGGACACAAGGAGTTTATACATAGTCAATACTTCTTTTACTACATCATCTTCAACTTCATATCTACAATGATCAGGGAAGTATCCTTAGCCCCATTTTCTTTATCTCTTATGCGCCTTTAACTTTACATTTTGTCATTCTTTAAACATTGATGACAATGTTCTGTATAAGTTTGGGGGTGGGAATATTTCATTCATCATGTTACTGCAGTTTTTATATAAAAAAATGAAAAAAAATTAGTCTTTTGTGTAATTTTTATTAGTTACTTTCAGTTTAGTTGTCTATTTTCTAGCATTAATTTAGAATTTTGTGTGCTTGTGTGAGTTGATAACCTTGCTGGCTATGATGTGAATATTGGATTAGGTATGAACTGTGATGATGAAAATAGTGCACTATTAGCTTTTAAAATGCTAAACTTGACATTTTTATTGCACAATACTCATGTTGACATATTTGGTTCATTACTTAGAAATAGTGAACATAGTGAACAAACCAGAATAACCTCTTTTGTATTAAACCTTGGCCAATTTTTAGAATAGATTAGAGGTGGTTGAACTTTTGCAATGGAACATTGAGATGAGTAGGGATTCCGTGCATGATATTATCTTGTGTGGATTATCTTAAGCCAATGAGATGAAGACGAGGTAAAAGTCTTAAGTTATGGATTAGTTTTAGAAATTGAATGTCTAAAAGAAAAGAGACACTACACTAATCTTTGAGTAAATAAGAAAATCTTTTCGAGTCTATATAACTCAAGTGATTAAGCCTACAAGGGTTTAAAACCTGGTGCCCTATGGTCATCTGAGTTGGGAATCATCGATCGAAAGCTCGTTACAAGAGTTATATAGAAAGAAACTAAGAAGATATTACAAAAAAATGATGAATAACATACATACATATATGTATGGATTGCATTAATTAAGTCCCAGACATTCCGTCAATAGATCTATATCTCTAATACGAGACGATCAACTTAGTTTAATAAAAAATAGGAGAATCTCTACTTATTAAAGTGTGAACTTGTAATAATCTGATCTATCCAAACTAAGAGATGGTAAGGAGTAGATGTAAATGGGTTTAACTTTAGAGCATATCCCAGGATAATTGAGTGAAAAAATTAAGTTTGGAGGGTGTGTGCATCTCTCAAGTGAAATGAGGAAATATTGGACTACTATGGGTCGGGTGTTGAGCTAATCATGATCTTAATATGTCTACATGAGTTTTCACACACATACACGTCAAATTATGCATATAACATGTGGAGATTGACTTGATTCTACATTGTTGAAGTTGTTCATTTTATTTAGTACTAAGTTCCAATCCTGAGATACGACAGATTGTCTAACTGTATACTATGTGTAATGAAGTTACGTTTTGTTTGAGGACAAATAATAGTTCAATTTGTGACAGTTGATAAGTGTGTTTTACACACTTAATCTAGGTCACAAACATGGATAATTGTTAATAAATATGTGGAATATAGCTTAATTTGATGTAATTTGTGTTTTGCAGGACAACAATAACGAATACGGTGGAAATTAGGAGAAAAAGCAAATAATGGCTAAAATGAAGCAAAATCAAAGTTTGAGGACTCGAGTGCAAATACTAAAAAGTTGTCGATCTCACGATGAAGATTTGAGAGCGTTATGCATCAATTGGATGAGGAAAGAAGTCAAAAGGATGAAATATAGCCGAACCATGATCACATATCAACTTCTAGCTGAAAGATTTATGATTCGAATTTCAGTCTCAGCTTGAGACCCATTTTTGGCATAAAAAATGCTCGAATTTGAAAACTCATATTTTTGAAAAATTTGTAGCCCTTTGAGTTAGCTTTCCAACTCAGAATTGCCTCAATCGGATATCGAGAGATAAAGATACGATCGAAATACTAAAAACTGTCCGACGAAAGAAATTATAACTATGCGACTGCATAGTTATAAATTCATGCGACAACAAAGTGTTTTTCTGGGCGTGAATTTCTGGTTTCTTTATTTCGTTCCAACTCTTATGGAAACTAATTTTTGGACATCTATATAAAATACAAAGCTGCCCAAACAAGAGATAAGAGATTTATGAAGGTTTTTAGTGAGAAAAAGAAGCAAGAACGAGGAGAACAACACCACGATGCGAAGATTTAATTCAAGAATCAATTTGGTGATGTCGTTTTTCACTTATTTTTCTGATTTTATTCTATCCACCATGTTAGACTAGATTTATTTGTGCTAAAGAATGATGAATTATGTAATTTGATTTTTAATTCTTAGTTTTACATTCTTGACAATCAAAAACATGTTTTGAATATTTGAATGATCTATATGAATTTAATTTCTCCATAATTATTGTGCTCGTAATTATGGGAGTTCGGTGATTTATCTCACCCATTCGAGAGAAAGAAAATAAATTCGACATATATAAATCATCATAAGGTCCGATAGGGAACATAAATATATCGCTATACCTTATGTAAATCTTAAAGTATTCATCAAAATTCATGCATTCTTGTATATTTGCATCCATCATAGANCATATATGAGAATAGATTTAACTTCACTCATGAGATTGTTAAATAATTTAGGAACATTGATTCTTCAATATTTCTAAACATGTGTCAAAGTGTAAAACTAGATTTAAAAAGAATATTACATATAAATTCGTGATCCAAGTACATTCATCACATATTAGAAAACATCTCAAATCATATTCATATCCAATTTACATTTAGTTGATTAATTCATTCATACTTGCATATTTATCATTAATTCACTTATAATTTCATTAACACAAACATTTTCTTTTATTTGTTTCGGTTAAAATTAAGATAATTAGAATTAGAACTAATAAATCCCCGTGGAAACGATACTTGGATTCAAAAATTCATTTTACTACTTGTCAACGAATCGTACACTTGTAGTCATTTTAATTCGAAACATATTTTCTTGAACAACTTTGATTAGTGATACCAAGAAAGAAGTTAGAAGATGAAAAGATAGATATTTAGGTGGTTGAAAGTATTCTTCATCCCATATAATTTGCAACCAACCAAATTCCTTTGCAAAAGGGTGATGCTAGACATATAGAAGATTTCTGCCAGAAAGTCACCAGATAGACTTGAAATGTCTATATTGCCCTAATTTGCATAATAGATCATATATTTTTTAGTTGTTAGTTTATCGAGGGTTATATCTTACAGTTCTTTCATTTGGGTTGTAAGTTCTTAGAACTAATCCCTGAATCTTTGTTCAGTATTTTCTTG
>CAIGRL010091888.1:0-15877 GCA_903798325.1 Fraxinus xanthoxyloides
TTAGTATTTAGTTGGGCCTTCGTTTAAAAAAAAAATTTGGCCCATAATTACAAAATGATGAACGTGAAATTGTAAATGTTGTCCAACCATATATGCAATTATGCATTTGCAAAAACACAAGAAAACCAAAGTTATCAAGCCCTATCTCTTCCCTATCCCGCAGCGTCAATGCATGCCACATAGTTCCAACTTGACGCTTGTGACCTGTCGTCAACGACTATGTTTCTCTACCACTGCCTGCCGCCAATGACTGTGACTCTGATTGTAAGCCTCCCTTCATTTTCCTCGTGTATCAAAATATTTTTTCATAATTTGTTTATACAAGAGAAATTAATCAGTTAGGGCCATGTTGAAAAGTTTAATCAATTGTTGTTCACTTCAGCAGTTCTTGAACCAAAATGCAAGTTGGAACTTCTTAAAGTCGGGTTTGAACTTATTTATGATATAGAAATTGCAAAAATGTTGTTAAAAAGAGTTGAAGAGACATTCCACAAGTTATATGCATGCTATGAAGAAATAGCGACTCCAATCACTTCACCATCAACTTCATCAAAGGAGGCTACAAAAAATAGTAATCCAAATCCTTCACAACCTGCTTTCGGTCTTTCTAAACAAACTCCTTCTATATTTAAAGTTAAACTTATGAAAAACATGCAATTCGAGAAGAATGATTTGGTTGCTTTTTGTGTGATTGTTGTGAATATTTGACCGATCCCAAGTTTGACGTATTGTTTTGGTGGAAATTGAATGCACACATGTACAAAATTGTCTCTAAAATTGCCGAAAGATGTATCNTCTTTCTAAACAAACTCCTTCTATATTTAAAGTTAAACTTATGAAAAACATGCAATTCGAGAAGAATGATTTGGTTGCTTTTTGTGTGATTGTTGTGAATATTTGACCGATCCCAAGTTTGACGTATTGTTTTGGTGGAAATTGAATGCACACATGTACAAAATTGTCTCTAAAATTGCCGAAAGATGTATCAGAAATTCAAATATCTATGTCCGCTTCAGAGTTAGCATTTTCCACGAATGGTCGGATTCTTGACTCCTTTAGAAGTTCATTGAGTGGAAAAATGGTTGATGCCTTAATATGCACGAAGAATTGATTGCATAACAGCAATGCATCTATAGTGTTTCTTCAATATTTGGATGATGTAGAAGCATTAGATGACTCTGAGAAAGTGTGGAAGGTGTCATTTATTTTCTATTATCAATTTTGATATTTTATGCATTTTGTTTCTTAGTTGTTTGTTAATATTATTAATAAGGACTAATTAATATTTTGATATTTGCATATCATTTAGAGGCCGAATTATGTGTTACAACAGGGGATATTGATCTAATTTTTATCAAATGAGAGGTTAATACTCATGTACTTATTCTGATATTATTTCTTGTAAAATCGGGAGTACTCATTAAATTCTAACTTGATACTATTTTTTGTCTTTTTGTTTATATATCGAATTTTAAGCAAATACGAATGTAATTTAACATTTAAAATTGTTAGTTCTTGTTTAAATGTATATGTTAACTTGTTTTAAACTATAACTATAATGTCAATAGGTAAACCGCAGATTAAATCAAACCAAACCGCAAATAATGGTTTGGTTTGAAAAATAAAATGGTTTGGTTTGTTTTGTTTTGGAAAAATTTCAAATAGCATGAAATGGTTTGAGTTGAAAATATAACACAAACCGTCCAAACAGAATCGTGTTCACCCCTAAATAAGAGGTACTAATGTCAATGGCGCCCGGTGGCATTGTATGATTCAGTAGTGTGAAAGGTATATTGGTGGCGACAGGTCCTGGGCATCATTATGTCTACAAGATGACCGCAGCTTACCACCCTAGCTAACCTCAGAATTATCAAATTTGACCTAAGCGATAGATTATTAATGGGCCAGCTTACTCGTTTTAATGAGGTTAGAGATCGAGCTCCAACACTTGTAATTAACATATTTAACCTAAATTAGATACATATCCGTTCAATTAGTAATAAATAATAAAGTTTAGAAGCATTGAATAAATGTATAAAATATACTTATAAGGAAATCAATGTTCTCAAACTCGAAGTCTTGTTCGTCTAGTCAAGACTATCTACTAACACATAAGCACACAACAAATAAATATAAATCCATTATATATCTTGTTTTGCATCATCAAGTAATGAAACTATTTGACAATTCATAAGTGGTTCATGAGTAATGCAATCATAACTAATTTTTTACATATGCCATGTTCGTCCATGTGTGCATTCATAGTCAAGTCAACTACCTTGAACTTTTCGATTGGTTATTTTCTGACCCTCGATAGTCTTTTTTTTTTCTCTCGTGGGATGCACATCCTCGAATTCATTATTTAATCTCTTACTCAAAGTGTTTATTCTAAGATTGATTTCACAAGTCTTATTCCTTTCTCATTCAAGTTTGGTTTGATTTCACCAATGGAAGTAACTATCTTGATTTTTGGTGGTTCTTACTAGATTTGAGCGTCCCAACATCCAAGTTTTAACTAGGACAATAACTTCGCTAGAAATTTAAATTCCATATTAAGTTTCCACGACTTAGTCGTACAAAAACAATGCTTATAGTTGTTTTGCTACAACCTCAACACATTTCGGCGTGATTTTTTTTTCCTTTTTCATTGTATCCCTTTTTCTATTGTTGGAGGATCATTTCTTTGATTTAGAAGGTAGTTTTCACTTTACACAGCAATCAAAACTCTTTTTCGGTAGATTGTCTTCTAAATATTGGTGATGAATAGAGTCTGATTACTCAAGATTAGCTCCACACTATAATGTATGTAACTCTTTCCTACATGACAAACTAGTACAATGCATTTTATTAATACAAGTAATTGGGGTCAAACTCTTAGAGCATGGTTACTACCTAGGTTTCACCTGTTAGCCAAAAACACTCCACATAAGTATTCATCAAGCATGGAATCAAAACCATCTTAGTAGCTCCAACACTGGATCAACCACCCCCAAACTATTCTTTTCAATAAGTTGAGTGTTTGTGGCTTTTATTTTTTTGACAATCTAAGATTATTCAACCTATTCTATTATTGTACTCAATCTGAAAGTTTCATCACCTAGCCATAATTTATACATTATAAACAATCCCAAATACTCATCAATTAGTCGATAAGGCTATCTAACTCAGACAAGTACACATAAAACAAAAAGAAATTTTGAATTTTTCTAAATTTGTTTTGTGGCATATCACACAAGCAAACAAAAATAACGTTTACACCCCAAACTTAAAGTACACTTTGTCCTTGTTGTATGCACAAAATATTCATAAATACATGTTAGCAATACTAGGTTTGTAAAATGATGTTGTCTCAACATTTGCACTTAGAGTTTTATCTTTCTTTCCTCTCCGACGCTGATCTTGTAATATATATGAATTTAAGTATATACCAGAAAAGATAAAGGAGAAATGATTACGAATACATTCACATGGAAGGGAAGGCTAGTCATTTATCTATTATTTATGGGTGTTGAGATTTTTGGCATGATTGTAATGCTAGGAATACTACCCTAAGTATAGAAAACTCAAAAACATAAGCTAACCAATAAATCACGTGCTTGAGTACTACATACAACTCTAACTCACTACAGGCAATGCAATTTATAAAAGCAAGTAAATAAAGGGGTTAGAAATTTGATTGCCTCCTAAAAAGTGTTTTAAGTATAGTCTTAACCCGACTTTTGCAATAATGATTCATGATACATAGAATATGATTTTGGATGTGTTTGTTTAATTTGCATGGGTTGACTTTGCACCATTTTTTATGGATCCTTCAAGATTTTATTTTGCCCTTTTCAACACAATGTGACTTCCTGTTTCACCCGATTCAAACTCAACTATGTACAATTCAATTTCTTCATTGGCTTTACTCACAAAAAAAAATTCAAACAAAAAATGAAATTAGAAGATTATATGTTAATTCTATCTTCATTGAACGTTATTTATTCATTTGGCTTCACATGATTAATTTCACCGTGTCAACATGCTTTTCTTCTTTAGTTGTTGTCTCGTTGAATGAATGACTGATCTTCTATCCAAAGCCTTGGGCCAAGAACATCTGTATAGATGTTTCCCATTTCTTGTGTTGAGGACTAGTAGAACTACCACTAGTATGATTTTTCCACCAAGAGCCCGATAATGCTAATAATACTCTCAATGGAAAGTCTTCCTCATCTACTTCGTGTACACCATGTTCTTGGAAGATCGATAGATGTGATTTCCATATTAATCTCTAGGGTAAGTCCTCATCTACTTAGTTCGTACTTTATTCTTCGAAGATTGGTAGATGCGATTCCATAATAATCTCAAGAATAAGTCATCATCAAATCTAGTGGTAGGATCCTTTCAGGATAAGGTAACATATTATCAGCATGACTCAATTTCTTAGAGTTGGATAAACATTGAGATGAAGGAGAGTCCTATTAAATCAAGGAGTACATGGCATAAGGTTTGGCCGTAAACTAGAGAAAGACCTAATGGGGCAAGGAGAAGCAATTTCGAGGAGACATGACCGAGAAAATTCACGGGGTCAGGATGGCCAAATGGACAAAGCACTCCTCGGGCTTAGACCTTGAGCTCGACCTAAATTGGACTCATCACTGGCCCTCGTGTATCCATGTCAGAGGTTTGTGCTCGAGATTCTAGGGTGAGATGCATATTCTAGCATCAGGAATGAGCAACACTGGAGATAAGATGGCCAGGGGCTTGATCAGCCTTATGGAAAGGCGTGATCAGCTTCATGGAAATGCATGATCAGTTTTATGAAAAGGCATGATCAACTTATATGGAAAGACATGATCAACCTATACGGAAAGGGATATCAGCCTATATGGAAAGACAAGGTCAACCTTTTGATTAGCCATGATCAGCATTGAAAATATGGATGATCTACTTGGAGACTAGGCATGATCAGCATTTTCATTAGGCACGATCAGCCTAGAGACTAGGCATGATCAACCTTTTCATTAGGTATGATCATCATTTTCGTTAGACATGATCAACCTTTTGATTAGGTATGATCAGCATTGAGACTAGGCATGATCAGCCTTTTTCATTAGGTACGATTAACCTTGAACATATGCATGATCAACCTTGAGACTAGACACGATCAGTCTGAAAATAGACATGATCAGTGTTTTGATAAGACATGATCAGTATTTAGGCACGATCAGGCTTGAAAATAGGCACGATCAAGCTTTTTATTAGGCATGATCAGCCTTAAGACTATGCATGATCAACCTTTTCATTAGGCATAATCAACCTTGAAAATAGGCATGATCAGCCTTTCGATAAGGCATGATCAACCTTGAGACTAGGCATGATCAACATTTTGATTAGGCATGATCATCCTTTTGATTAGGCATGATCGGCCTTGAGATTAAGCATGATCAACATTTTGAATAGGTATGATCAGCCTTTTGATAAGGCATGATCATCCTTGAGACTAGCCATGATCAACCTTTTTATTAGGCATGATCGGCCTTTTTATTAGGCATGATCAGCCTTGAAACTAGACATGATCGGCCTTTTTATTAGGCATGATCAGCTTTGAGACTAGCATGATCAACCTTTTCATTAGGCATGATCAACTTTGAAAATAGGCATGATTAGCCTTTTGATTAGGCATGATCGGCCTTGAGACTAGGCATGACTAGCCTTGAAAATAGGCATGATCAACATTTTGACTAGGCATGATCAACCTTTCTCATTAGGCTAAAAATAGGCATGATTAGCCTTTTGATTAGACATGATCAGCCTTGAGACTAGGCATGATCAGGTTTCTCATTAGACATGATCAGCTTTGAAAATAGGCATGATCAGCCTTAAGATTAGGTATGATCAACCTTTTGATTAGGTATGATTAGCCTTGAAATTAGGCATGATCACCCTTTTTATTAGGCACGATAAAGCCTCATTTTATACTAGGCATGATTAACCTTTTGACGAGGCACGA
This sequence comes from Fraxinus xanthoxyloides, assembly GCA_903798325.1. Taxonomy (NCBI): domain Eukaryota; kingdom Viridiplantae; phylum Streptophyta; class Magnoliopsida; order Lamiales; family Oleaceae; genus Fraxinus; species Fraxinus xanthoxyloides. The sequence continues at coordinate 5,993 of CAIGRL010091888.1, forward strand.
TCAGCCTTGAGACTAGGCATGATCAACCTTTTGAATAGGCATGATCAGCCTTAAAAATATGCAAGATCAGCCTATTGGTAATAAATACAAAGATGATGTTAACAAGCCCCCGACCAATGACCTTGACTAGGCTTAATCCCACCCCGATCATTGTTCTATATTTTTCATTATTTTTTAATGCACGTCCAATCATTTTTATTTACATTGAGCTTGAGCTTTAAGCTGCAAAGTTCGAGCAAATTTTTAGAAAATAATCTAATAACAAGTTAGAAACTTGAGGAGTTTGAAGCTATAAAGCTCGAGAAACTTTTTGAAATAATAATCAAGTTATAAGCTCGATGTGTATACCTGAGCTATATAATATACCCAGTAATCTCGAGCAACAATGTTTTTAGACTATCAAGTTATAGACTCGAAGTACATGCCCGAGCAACATAGTATACCCATTAATCTCGAGCATTAATCTAGAAGAGATGGCCACTCGAGTGCTAGAGCCATATGGCTGGGGAAAGGCTTTGATTCGCTTGCACATAGCAATGTTTTGAGGTGCTTGCTCGGGGTAAGGCTTTGATTTGCTTATATGGGGCAAGGCTTTGAGGTACTTGCACGAGTGTGCAAGGCTTTGATTTTCTTGTGTGGGGCAAGGCTTTGAGGTACTTGGACGAGTGTGCAAGGCTTTGTTTTGTTTGCATGAGGCAAGGCTTTGAGTGCTTACACGGTGCAAGACTTTGATTTGCTTGCGTGTGGCAAGACTTTGAGTGCTTGCATTGGACAAGGCTTTAAAATGTTTGCACGGGGTAAGGCTTTAAGGTGCTTATTCGGAGCAAGACTTTGAGGTGCTTGCACAGGGCAAGACTTTGATTTGCTGTTCAAAATGAAAAAAAAAAAGCTTTATTGGGATATATTCCCTACTCTAACTAATTAAAACAAACTCATCCTACTTAAAAAATTGAACGTGGGCACACAGGACCAACCAACTGAAAGGTAAAAAGACGAGGGGCGTGCAAGCCTTACAAACCAAAGAAAAGAGTAAAAAAGAAAAACCAATAAGTAAAAGTAAAACAAACTACTTTTAATAAATCTTCAAATTATCAGCATTCCATGGCTTAGAGAGTGGCCTTCCCGAGGTGTTTCTTAGGCTATATGTTGCTGGGTTAATATTAAGTTTGTAGACCGCTACGCTGGGGTCTATGCCGGGCATGTCCTCTACATTCCAGGTGAACAAATCAATATTACGGGATAGGGAACTTATGAGCACGTCCATCAGGATGGCATCAAGATCTTGACGAATTGTTACCTTCTTACCGTGCTCGACCTCGACCATGACCTCTACCAAATCTTCCACTGGAGCAAGTCTTCCCCTAAGGTCGGGCTCAGGTTCCGATGTGAATGACGAGATTTGTATGACGTTGGAACTTATTTCTCGAATACTTGTAATATAACATTATCGACAACTTACTGGTCTCCACGCACTATCCCCACACCATTACTCGTAGGAGACTTCATAGCAAGGTGCAAAGCAGAAACAATAACTCTGATCTTGTTGAGTAATGGCCTTCCCAAATTGGCAATATAGGCCATTGAATAATGGACTAACTGGATTGAAGTGATTTCAATCACCTGCTTTTGATTTGATCACAATGTAAGGGATAGATTAACGACTCTCTTCGGAATGATCGTGCCACCTCCAAATCCTTGAAGCGGGGTTTTAACAATTTTTAGTTGTTCGGCCAAAATCCCCATCCTAGAGTATACCTCATGAGAGAGTATGTTGGCCTCGCTCCCTTTGTCAACTAATATCATCTTTACCTCAAAAATAGCTATGATTGCTGATATGGCCAAGGCATCGTCATGTAGATGTGACAAGCCTTCCAAATCCTTTTACCCGAATGTGATTTCTTCCATGTCTCCAGGTATCGTCCTCAAGCTTAAGCTATACTACCTGATATACTGCTTACGCCCACTATTTAAGTCTCCTCTTAATGCTATTCCCTCAACAATAATGTTAACGATTCCTACCTAAGCTTGTCATTCCCTCTTCCTTCTGGACCTTTCCTCTTGTCTCGATCATTCCTCCAGCATTTGTTATGACTAACATATAAACTTTGGAATCCCATTTTTATTCGAGCCTCAATATTTCGCTAGAGGGTTTGGCATTCTCTGTTGTATGTTCATGATCTCGACGATAATCACAATACTTGCTCATGTCTTAAGTATTAGGAGGGGACTGCATCCTCGAAGGCCATTTAAGCTCCCTTATATCCTTGATCTCCATCAGAATGTTAGACTTGATAGTGTTCAGACAAGTTAGTGAGGTCAGCTGTGTCTCATGCCTCTGCTTGTTCTTGTGAGCCTCCGGACGAGGATTAAAATCGTGTTGTATTTTATATTCGAGTTTCTCCAAGGTAGGGTGAAGATTTCTCCTCGAGTTCAATGTTTCCTCTTTATTAATATATTTTTCTGCTCTGGTAAGTAGCTCAATCATTGACTTCGATGGATTTTTAAATAGAGACATCTTGAAGCCCCCGCATCTTATAGCATATGTGAGGACGGAGATTGTTGTTGTTATGTGAAGGTTAGGTATCTGAAATCTTTCCCTATTGAACATTGTCATGAAGTTATTCAGGGATTCATTCGTATCATTGCCTGAGCTGCATGAGGGATGTGGCTATCTTCTTGATGCATTTGCTACTGGCAAAGAAGGTAGAAAACTTATCGGCCAAATTAGAGAATGAAACAATGGAATTGAGCTCTAGGATAGAAAACCAATCCATGGCAGTATTAGTCAAAATTTGTGGAAAAGCTTTACACATCACAGAATCTGGTGCCACCTGTAGATTCATGACGTCCGTATATACGTTAAGGTGGTTAATAGGGTCAGTTGACCCATCATACTCCTTCATGCGGGGGAGTTTAAACTTGTTTGGGAGCGGATAGGAGAGCACTTTGGGTGTGAGATGAGTGTTAGGGGTAAATCTTGTCATCCCTTAGGTGTTCTTTCGCAGTCCAACATTGATTCCATCATGTATAAGCCTTTCCAGTTCGCTTGAGTCCATAGTAACCAACCTTGAGGTTGAGGCCACTAGGGATACACCCGAGGCCTCGGATCTATCATTGCCTGAGCTTCGAGGGTATCTTGAGCTTGAGCATCAGTCATGAACCCTCCTGGTTGTCCAACTATTAAGTTAGCGTCACAATTTGTTGACAATGTTCTTTGAAGGCACTCGCTGTAATCACCTGTGGTTGGGGAGTTAGTACTGCCGATGATTTCTCTTGATGAGCTAGAGGCTCCATAATAGGTGGTGGGTCTGGTGCAGATGAGCTTATGGAAAGAAGATCTAAACGTGTGTTGACCATGGCTTTTGGTAGTGTTTTCCATAGACGACGCCAATGATGCTATCAAAAATCGTACATGTTGATTTCGAGTTTGACGATTGAGAATGAGCACGAATGAGATCTTTTGATACCTGAAACGAAGGTGTTAAGTTTAAGTCAGAGAGAGAATTTGGCGAAAAGATATGTGCTGAAAATTGTGTAAAAAGTACCTTGATAATGTGCTGGAATGATGTATTTATAAAGGTAGGTAGTGCATTCCTAGTAGGATTATACTGTTGAAATACCTAGGAGTTCTACCATGATTGGAAGTTGCAACTTGATTGGTTTTGTATCACCTATGTGTTTGGATAAAGATGGAACTCTAGTGGTATGATCCTTTTAGGATAAGGTAACATATTATCAATTGGACTCAATTTCTTAGAGTTGGATAAATCTTGACATAAAGGAGAGTCCTACTAAATTAAGAAGTACATGGCACAAGGTTTGGCCATAAACTCGAGGAAGACCTAATGGGGCAAGGAGAAGCAATCCCGAGAAGATATGACCGAGGAAATCATGGGGTCAAGACTGCCAATGGACAAAGCGCTCCTCATGCTTAGACCTCAAGCTCGACCTAAATTGGACTCATCAGATGGTTTTGCTTCTCTAGTCTGATATTTACATAATGCAATTCTAGTATTGTTTAACTCAGCTTTTTATCATTTTGAATTCTCCATGGAAGGTCAAGTTCGACTCCATTAAATAAGGTGTAACTTTTGTTTTATTCATAAATTCTCTATACTCATTTATCTTTATAAAAAAAAGGATTTCCTATGCACAAATGGTTTGGACTAAAAATAATATTAGAGACTCTCTAAATACTAAATACTCTTTATTTTAAAGAGAATACTTAAAAATAAGTTTCAAAATACACTCTATTTTAATTTTTTAAAATAAAGGAGTTTAACTCTCCAAATTTAATAAGTTGCTGTTAGAAATTGAGTCAATTATTATGAATATTAAGTCCCCAATAAATTATAATTCATTTTTATCTCTTATTATCAACCACAGATTCTCCCGTAAAATAATATTACAAGTAAACTCAAAAAAAATTCCTTCCTTTTTAACCATATTCTCCAAAAAATTAGCATTCATCTCATTATAATGTGAAATAATGAAGGAGCGTTAAAGACAAGATATAGGCAATATGTAGGCAATATGAAAATGATAATCACTAGAATACAAGATTTATGTGGAAGTCCAAGACGGGAAAAAACTACAAGAAGAGGCGGAGAATTAACTCTATCAAAAGTAAGGAGTTACTATATATTATGCTTAGTCTCACAAGACTCTTTCATGATCCCTCTATCTACGAGTCTCTCTAATAATGTGGGTCATTTGGGGAAGAGATCGAGGATCCCAAGTTCTTTTACTCCATTTAGAAAGTCTTTTCTGGATTACTCACTGAGTTGATCCAATAAATATGTGTAATGCAACACATATTCATAATACAAAAATTTCTAACATACTAGAAGAATTAATATAAATAAGAGCCCAATACAATGTAAAGTCCCATCACAATAGGTAAAACCAATAATAAGGTATTTGAGTTGAAATAAGAGAAAAAAATTTGTCAAAATCAAGAAACTTTCTCCTTGTCGTCTTTTATTTCTTCAAGACTTCTCTAATACAAACAACCAACTCGGAATATGGCTCCAAAATAGATTCGGGTTACACTGAAATTCAAACAAATCTTCACATTGGTACGAGTTCCCCTGCAATAAACAATAAGTCAAGAAACCTCTATCTAAAAACAAATTCCACTACAAGAAATAAAATTTAACTCTTCAATTTCAACAAAATTCTCCCAACTAAACATTCTCCTTGTCGTCTTTTACTTCTTCAAACCTTCTCCAATTCAAACAACCAACTCCAATTATACCTCCAAAATAGAATCTAGTCACACCCAAACTCTAACAAATTCCCACATTGACACGAATTCCACTACAATAAGCAAAACTTAAAAAAATTCTTTATCTGGAGACAAATTTCACTGTAAGGAATAAAAACTTTACTCTCAACTCCACAAAATTCTCCAAAAAAAAACTCCATAAAATTACTTCACATTTTCCACAAAACTCTACTAGGGCAAACTCTCAATTGTTGATTAAATCCAATCACTACTTGTCTACAAAATTACCTTGGACACCAACCTTGCTCGAATCTTTATGAACAACAAAATCATCAAGTTCACAATCAACTTCATCTGAATTACCAATTTTGCACTGGTTCCACTTGTTAGAAAATCAATGATAGTTCTAATACCACTTGTTAGAAATTGAGACAAATGTTATTGATTTTGAAGATGAGATATAGGCAATATGAAAATAAAAATCACAAAAACACAAGATTTACGTGAAAACTCAAGAGAAAAAAAACTATGGGTAGAGATGGAGAATTAAATATATCAAAAATAAAGAGTTACAATATGTTATACTGAATCTCATAAGACACTCTCCCGGTCTCTCTATTTGTGAGACTCTCATTAATTTGGGCCCTTTGGACCACTCATCGAGTCGATAAAATGAATAAGTGTAATACCATATATTTATAATACAAGAATCCTAACATAATAGGGGAATCAATTCAAATAAAATTCTAATATAATGTGAAGTCCTATTGCAATAGGTAAAACCAATAACAGAGTTTTTGAATTGAAATAGGAAAGAAAAACTGCAAGAATCGAGAAATTCGTATTTTACCTCTTCAAGACTTCTCCATTTCATATTACCAACTGCAAATATACCTTCGTATTTGGGTCACACTGAAATTCTAACAAATCTCCACATTGACATGAATTCCACTGTAATAAACAAATCTTCAAAATTCTCTACCTGGTGACAAATTCCACTACAAGGAAGAAAACTTAATTCTTAAACTCCAACAAACTTCTCCAATTAAAACACTCCACCAAATGACTCTACCTTTTCCACAAAGCCCTACTAGGGCAAACTCAATAACTACTAACTGAATCCAAGTACTGTTCATCCGCAAAATTACCTTAGGCACTAAACTTGTTTGAATCACTACGAACAACAAAATCATCAAGTTCAAAACCAACTCCATATAGGTTACCGAACTTCCTCGAATCATTACGAAGAACAAAATCATCAAGTTCACAATCAACTCCATCTGAATTACCGATTTTGCACTAGTTCCACTTGTTAGAAAATTGATGATAGTTCTAATGCCACTTGTTAGAAATTGAGTCAAATGTTATGAATATTAAAGACAAGATATAAGAAATATGTAAATGACAATCACAAAAACACAAGATTTAGGTGAAAATCCAAGATGGAAAAAAATCATGAACAGAGGGAAAAAATTCAATATATCGGAAGTAAGGAATTACAAAATGTTTTGCTGGATATCACAATATTCTCTCTTGATCTCTCTATTAATCGGATCCCTTCAATGACTTTTTAAGTCAATGAAATAAATATGTTTAAAGAATCCATAACATATTAGGTGTATTAATACAAATAAGACTCTAACACAAGGTGAAGTCTTATTACAATAGATAAAGTCAATAATAGAGTATTTGAGTTGAAATACGAAATATATTGCCACAATTGAGAAATCATCTCATTGTCATCTTTTAATTCTTCAAGATTTCTCCAATACAAATAGTCAACTCCAAATATACCTCCAAAATAGAATTCGGGTCATACCGAAATTTCAACTAATTTTCACATTGACACGTGTTCCAATCCAATCAACGAAATATCAAAAATTCTCAACCTAGAGATAAATCCCACTATAAGGAATAAAACATAACTCTTCAACTCCAACGTAATTCTCCAATCAAAACACTCCACCAAATTACTTCACCGCTTCTACAAAGCCCTACAAAGTCAAACTTAACAATTGTTGACTGAATCCAAGCACTGCTTATCTACAGAATACCTTAGATACCAAGATTGTTTGAATCTCCATGAACAACAAAATCATCAAGTTCACAATCAACTCTATCTCAATTACCGGATTTTCTTTGATATCACTTGTTAGAAAATCGGTAATAGCCCTAATACACCTTGTTAAAAATCGAGCCAATTGTTATGAATATTAAAGATGGGATGTATGCAATATGAAAATAACAATCACAAAAAACATAAGATTTACATGGAAACACATGAGGGGAAATATTACGCGTAAAGGTTAAGAATTCACTATATCAAAAGTAAGGAGTTACAATATGTTATGATGGATCTTACAAGCCTCTCTTCTTATCTCTCTATCTAAGAATTTCTCTATTGATCGGATTCCTTGGACCACTCTTTGAGTCGATCAAATAAACATGTGCAATACTACACGTATTTATAATACAAAAATCCCTAACATACTAGAAGAATTAATACAAACAAGAATCTAACACACGGTAAATTCCTATTACAATATGTAAAATCAATAACGAGTATTTGGGTTAAAATAGGAGAGAAAAACTTTAAAAATCAAGAAACATTTTCCCAATCTTCTTTTACTTCAAGATTTCTCCAATACAAACAACCAACGCCAAATATATCTCCAAAACAGAATTCAAGTCATATCGAAATTCTAATTGTTATTGTTGGGTTTTGATACCTATTAAATCTCGGGTTATGATGTAAAATGTCAGAATACAATTTCATAGACCTCGGCCAATGGTGAATTGATTACCAACAACTAAGCCCAAAGGCTTGATTCGCAAATAACATGGAGCGTTGGAAGTAGCTTAAGGAATTAATATTACTCACGACCCATATATTTACCTATTGGATGAATTTTGATCTTGACCCATTTAACCCGTTTATAGGTCCAACTAAAGCCTAACCTATTCATATATATATTTTACTTAACCTAGCTATTTTCTTGTGTATGATTTGTGTGTAAAAAAAGAAAAGAAAAATGTAGCTGCATATTGCAGGAGAAAAACGTATGAATTGAGAGTGAAATATTGATGTTTTCCTCTGATCTTGGTCTCCTCATTGTGCCTTCTTTTGTTATTTTTCTTTCTTGCCGTTGTGGCTACAAATCAACATCGTTATTTTACTCTTTGTGGGTAGATTGAGAAGCAACTGAGGTGAATATATTGGTTGTGGGACAAAACCATTTGGATTGGTTGTTTTGTAGAAAACATAACGTAAAACTGAACTTAGAAATCAACTTTTCGAAGATCTTAGAGCGAGTTTTCGTGACAATTAGTGTCAGATTTTTAGCTTGAAACCAATCTGAAAACTAACTGAAAATCGAGTAGAAAACCAGCAAAAATTAGAAAATGAATATGTCTAGATTTTCTTTAAGGCTATCAAATATGTATCCCTGTTTTGCCGCCAATTCGATGCTCAGTTGGATAATCCAAGACCACAGGAATGAACTACAGGTAGAGGTGAGCCCAATGGTATGGCACGTGATAACCACGTGCAAAGCACTCCGACGACGCGTGAGGGTGCGTGAAGAGAATCTGGCAACTGTATCTTCAGGCAACTTGTTCCTAATATCATTTTTGAAATCTTGGTGCTGTTAGTTTTCTATTTCAGGTTATAGAGTGAAATTCGAAATATTTTGCCCCTTGTCAGTTTGGGATTCGATCGTGTTTGATTAATTACTGCAGTTGTGGAGCTTTAGTGCAAAAAGTGGTGGCTCCTAAAGTTGATAAATTCTCATCTCTCGATATTTATGGGCTTTCAGAAGTGGTCTGCTCTGGTATATTAGCTTATTCTATTTAATTTCAATATTAGCAGTCATCGTGTGAGGTAACATTAAGATTGGGGTTATCGTGTGGGGTAACAATTGCTGTGCTAGAAATTTAAGAATTATTTGTTCTATTTTGGTTCAAAAAAAAGTTTCAAAAGCCATAAATGGCAGATTTCCTGCAAATTTTGACAGAAGCACAAAAAGAAGAATGTGATGAATTTATTTACACTTTCAATCATTTTATACTTATCTGATATTGTTTTGAGAAAAGTTGAAAAACTTGATTTTAAAAAAGAACTTTGAAAAAAGTTTGAGGACTTTTATTTGCTTAAATCTACTCCTAATAAGTTATACATACTTGAAAGATTTTTCAGTTTTAAAATGGATCCTTCAAAGGATCTTGATAACAATTTGGATGTATTTAACATGCATGTTCAAGATATTATTAAGTGTGATGGGAATGTATCTCAAACCTGTAAAGCCATTATTTTTTTCTATGCTTGATTCATATAGGGGGATTAAGAATATAATTAAGTATAATAGGGACATCCAAACACCCGAGATTGTCATTGATTCTCTTAGAAGTAAATAGATAGAGATTAAGGTTAAAAAGATGGTAAGAAGAGTGGTGAAGTACATATCATGAGAAATAGAATGACGTTTAAGCAAATGAATCTTGGTAGGCCCAAACAGTAGTGACTCAAGTGATAAAGGTGGTAAGAAGAAGGGCAGAGGTTAGGGCAAGTCCAGTGTTAGACGACGTTACTGCTGGGGTAAGACTGGACACTTTATGAGGATATGTCCTAAGAAAAATGATAAGCAAAATGGTAAGGTGAG
>CAIGRL010091993.1:0-10261 GCA_903798325.1 Fraxinus xanthoxyloides
GAGTGATGAAATTCATGATTGATTAAGGAAAGATTGAATTTGAGTCTAGTTCCTATTGTTAGAATATTACGATTGTTAGCGATTGTAGGAGATTTATTTTTATTTCCTTTTTACATTGTTTCCTTTTTTATGTATTCCCTTGTATTATAAAAGGGCTCCTTGATTGTACATTAAGACATAGAAAATATACAATATTTCTCTAGTCTCGTTTTCTACACTTATAAAAGAACTGAGAAGCCAGAAACCAGAAGCAGCTACTGTAGCTTCTCTGTGTATCTTCTCAGCAGACAATACAATACAAATGCAACATAAAAATATGTGGGGTGAAACCAGATTAAGAATGTGATCCTTACAGCTGCAACTAACTGCTTGTCAACCGTACAATGTCAAGGTGACGCCCTACACAAGCTAGTATGCTACATCTCCCCTCCTCTCGCGCTCTCATATGTCTGCATTGACAATTTTAAATCTTTGGTGACTTCTTCATCCATCCAGTTTGGCTACCTTCCGTTGTTAAATCCATTTTAGTATAGCGTGAAGGTATTGTTTTCTACTTCCATATCCAGTTGATTTTAAATAGAAACTTAGGGTTTTACTATTGCCAAATAATCAGTAAATTCAGCAAGTGATTTCTATGACTTTCTTTAAAGATTGCTTCAAGTTGAGAAACTATTGCTACTAACTTGCCCAATTTTGTTGATGATGTCCAACTTATTTGACATTTTTTGGCTTCATCCTTTTTGCGTGATTTGTCAGTTGTTGGTTTCACATTAATGTCCCCTTGTTCTTATTTTTGTGACCTTGAATGTAGGAGTCTATGATCAATACATATGCCAATTTTAGAGATGAAGTGCTTCCTCGTATCAAAAATCTTGGTTATAATGCTGTTCAGATAATGGCAATTCAAGAGCATTCATATTATGCCAGCTTTGGGTAATCCATTTCACCTTAGATATTACACTTAACTACTTTCACTCTCCTTTTCAATGTAGTAGTAAATTCGAACTTGAAAATTCCTCTTTCCCCCTCTTTTAACAAGACTTTATGTGCATTGATTTGTGTCCTTCAGTTATCACGTGACAAATTTCTTTGCGCCAAGCAGCCGTTTTGGGAGTCCAGACGATCTTAAGTCCTTGATAGATAGAGCTCATGAATTGGGTCTGGTTGTTCTCATGGATATTGTACACAGGTAATGATTGAATTTCTGTGACAAAATCAACTTAAAAGTGCATTTTGTGATGCATTGGAAAATGTTTACTTCTTTCTATTCGTATTGTGTTTTCTATGGGTTTTAGATAATCAAAATGTTGATAGACAGGCTAATTTGAAATTTGTACTTAATGCATGTGAATTTTGATTCCAAATCTTTATAATTACTACGTAGATGAATTTTGATTCCAAATCTTTATTATTACTATGTAGATGATAGTGTTAATATCCAAACATGTCCAATAGTTTTTGGAGGAGCTGCTGCATGAGAATGATGGAATCCTTTTTTCTTTTCATTTTTTGCCCCCTCCCTCTTCTTCGGCTAGTGGGAAAGTCATCATTAACATAAAGCAAAAAACTATGTCATCTTCGAGCGATTATTTTGAGCTTTTTGAGTTAGAATGCATAGATGATTAGGTTTCGTTATTTAGTTAGGAATTGATATGGAATGAAATTGTATAAAATTCCTAGTCCAAATAGGATTAGGGTTGGATCTTGTATCTTGAGTTGGATGAATAATAAAATCAGCTCTACCCACCTTTCAACTTTGTATCAGATTAAGTTTGACCAGACTTAAGTTAAACTTGAAATCGATTCTATCCTCCTGCGATGGCCTTGTACCACTCATCCAATCAAGTTTTTCTGGTTTCTTTTAGGTTTAAAAATTAAGCTTCTAAATTAGGTTTTTCTAATTGAACCCTAAATTTCAAGCCCCATTTCAAGAACCGACCAAAAAAAAAAGTATGAAATCTAAGAAACCAAAGTTGAGCTCTAAAGTTTTTCTGCAATGTCACGGCCTCTAGCAATCATCTCATGACCTCTGGCAACTACGAAGCTTGGTTAAAGAATTTGATGGTTAGAGTAGTGGCAAGTAAACTCCAAAATGGGAGAAATGCTTAACATGGCATCACTGGCTGGTTTAAATGCATGTAGATGACTGTCCATACTCCATCATGGCCGAAAGAGAATTTTTTCTGGTTAAGTGGTTCGTTTAGTGAGAGGCAAAAAAGGTTCTTTCTGACATTCTCAAAAGTTACATGATAAATCAAAATTTGAGTATGGCTTGAGGTAGTATAGTTGCTGTTCTGAAGTCCAAGGAGATTGAGATGGAGTATAGAATGAATCTTTCTCCTTGAACAGGAGGAGGATATATTGCTGGACACAATCTACTTATCAATGGATGTTAGTGCAAGTTATTGGTGATAAAGATGCCTTTCAACGCATTTCAGTTTTATTTTGGTGGTAATTCGCATAAAGGTTGTCATTTTACTTCCTGAGAATCTGAGTTTTGATAATGCTATGTTCAATTGTATGCTATTCAACTGTGCAGTTAACTTGTACTTTTATATTCAGTATTATGTATGATTGTTTGTCTTCCATTATTACCTCACCCCAAATGTTTAATATATTCAGCCATGCGTCAAATAATACTTTGGATGGGCTGAACATGTTTGATGGCACCGACAGCTGTTACTTTCACTCTGGTTCTCAGGGTTATCACTGGATGTGGGACTCTCGACTTTTTAATTATGGACACTGGGAGGTATGTACAATTTTGAAAACTAGAATGGAACTGAATATATTATTCACTATTTTACCTTCGTCTGAATATTGTTGAATATAGCAACTAATAAGATTTTCTATTGTAGGTATTGAGGTTTCTTCTCTCAAACGCAAGATGGTGGTTGGATGAGTACAAGTTTGATGGTTTCAGATTTGATGGTGTGACGTCAATGATGTATACTCACCATGGTTTGCAGGTATTTCCATATTGGTTGGTGAGACTTAGATTGTACTCTTTGTTGAGCAAATAGTTGATAATGAGTTTCATTCAGTGATCTTACTCATAATGTTTTCAAACTAAATGCAAATTGTTGTAATTCCCACGAAATATGCGAAGAGCCTTGTGTTGTTCCGCAAATCCTTTTTTACAGTTTGAACATAATTGTTATGTCAAAAGGGAAATGATGGAAGAATGGGCTATCCTCAAGTAAAAACTTTTGAAAATTTTATTTTGATTACTGAGAAAATAAGGATTCTCTGCTGCTTGGAGTATAACGGGTAAATTAGCTTTAGTGTATGTTAGTAAAGCTTTTTGTAGATTAAAAGTTGTGGAATGTGTGGATAAAAATGATGTTTGACCAGCTTATAAGCTAAAAAAGCTTATCAAACATACACATGTTTTCACCTCATTTCTATGTTCATTGTCCATCTTATCCATTAGAAGTACCATTTACACGTTATTGAACTTTTTTCAATATGAAAAGTTCATTTCTTCCCAAATGACTTTAGTTTTTTTAATAACACTAAAAATTGGAAAGTGTTCTCCAAAAAGTTGTATTAAAGGATGTTTGTTGGATAAATTCCTCTTATGCTGCATGTATACTTGATTTGTTGTCAGTTATAAATTATTCACTCTACTGTACAGTTTCCAGTTTGTTGACATTTGATTGTTAGAAAGCTTTGAGCGAGCTTTATGCAGATTAAACATGTCATACAGGAAACTCTTCAAATATGAATCCAATAAATAAAGTATATTGAGGCCATAAAAGATATGGTTTTCTACAAATAAATCATCAATTGATTTGAGCATTCTTGGTTTTGATATGATGACAATACCATTTAAGATATTTGTGATGCTCGTTGTGTTCAGTTTCTCTTTGATCTCCTACATATATCCTCTCACAAATATTTTTATTGCTAATAGGTTGCATTTACTGGAAACTACAGTGAGTATTTTAGTTTTTCAACGGATGTTGATGCTGTAGTTTATTTGATGCTGGTCAACGACCTCATTCATGGGCTCTTCCCTGAAGCTATAATTGTTGGTGAAGATGTAAGTCTATCTATTTCATTTGGAAGCCATGAATATTGTTTGATTTTTTTATTCATTTAATTATTTTTAATTGGTGAGGGAGAAATAATAGGAGGAATTGACATTTTCACTTTTCTTTTGTTGGATTTCACAGTGAAGGAGAAAAGAAAATTGAAGGGCACAAAATATTTGTCGTGTCTCCACAGATGATCATAACACAGATAGTCAAATCATGGCTATGTAACGAAAATATTGAAAATGAAATATATAGCCACCGATGTCAATAAAGAAAGGCCAATAAGTTCGGAACAAGAGAAGAAAAAGTTGATCAAATATTTAAATAGAATTCCTCAATTAAGTCTCCTTTCAGGACCTGGTTCTACTTTATTACTTTTGTGAAATGTGTCCACAGAGTTAATCATCAAGCTATTTCTCTCGATGACCCACACCAATTGCTGCTTTTTAACTCTAGAAGATAGCTAGTTTTCCATTCCATATTCAGTTCAACTTCTAATTCTAAAACATGCATATAACATCAAGTTGATGTCCACATCGTCTATTTTAGGTTTGTATGCCTCTTACAACAACAACAACAAACTAAGCCTTGTTTTTAAATAATTTTGGGGTTAGCTGCATAACTCCTTTCTTATCAGTTCATTCAATCCATTGCCGCACCTATCAAAAGTTCCATTAAATTCAAATCCTTCACAACTACATCACAACATGTTAATTTTAGTCCACCTCTCCCTCTTCTAACATGTTATATTGGGATCTCATCTTTTTCTGAATGAAATTTCTTTCAATTCTATGCAAGACTTGCTCGGACCACTTGAGTTATTGTTTCCTTAATTTATCCTCGTTAGGTTACATGTTCATCGGTTGGCATATATAGTCTGCATTTTTGTTGTATTTAATATTATATATAGTATGGAAATACATCCATCTTAAAAACATCATTTATTTTATACTCTCTTAATGCAGAGTTTATCCTTAAACGGCCCAACACTTAGTTACTATAAACTGCAGCAATAATTCGACACAAAAATCTTAGCTTTTTGAGATATAATAGTCATTGCCCAGTTAGAAAGCAAAAGGGTAATGTTGGTCACTTACGATTAGAAATGCCTGTTTTCAGCAGTGCTTCACTAGCATCTAAGATCTTCATTATTGTAAATGTGATAGTAACTTTACTGATCTATTCTTTAACAAAATTCTTTTGCAGGTAAGTGGCATGCCAACTTTCTGTATTCCTGTTCAAGATGGTGGTATTGGATTTGACTATCGCCTTCATATGGCAATTGCTGATAAATGGATTGAGATGCTCAAGTATGTTATCCTCAAAGCTCGATGCATCTATTCTGGAAATTACCTATTCTACAAAATATTGTTTTGTGAACAGAAAAGTAGGTTTTGACTAACATTTGCAAAAAAAAAAAAAAGGTGGGATAGATTTGGGAAATGCAAGTTTCTACATGTTCCTTCCCACCCTCAACCCCCCTTCTTTTGAGGTGTGGAGGGGAAGAGGGTTGTGTTTAGTAAAAATTTAAACAAACTTCCTGTTTCTAATCTTAGCAAGAATATTTTCAGTGATGTCAAATAACAAGGAACAAAGGAATCTAAACTCATGCACTGCGTTGTTTTCAACTAAGAAGCGCCCTAGGGTTTTCTTGTATTAAACCACTTGATATAAAAGCTTAAACTATAATTTAGAATCACGTGTATATCATTTAAATATTGTTTTCAACCTGCCCCTCACGTAGACGATATTTATTTTTAATCGTTAAAGCACAACACGTGCAAAACTCATAAACGAACATTGACAAGGGAAGAGTTTTCATTGCCTTTCTGTTCTGGTTCTTTCTAGACTTCTAATTGAATATGTAAAGCTAGTTCAAAACAGCTGAATGTTGTTATACTATTGTTCATTAAAATACCGATTTCTGGATCATGGAATGATTATTTTCCTCATTTTGATTGAAACGGAAGGTCTTGGAAAAATATATCTTTTGATGTAAATTTTTGTGGGATAAGCTGATGTCAGATTAGAATAATGTGATACTACGTGCACTGATGCAACATAAATGCATAAAATCTCATCATGTACAGTGACGATCAGGTGGTTTTTATTGCACCATTTGATATGTGGAGCTAATTATTAGTTTCAGCTAACTTCAAGCATTTGAATAATTTCTACACCATTGTGCATTAAAATACGTATTCTGAATCCTGGAATCAATATTTTCGTCATTTTGACATAAATTGGAGATGTAGGGAAAATTAATTTTTGTAGCAAGTTTGTGAGATAAAGCTTGCATCATCTGTATGTGGAGCTAATTTCTACTATAAATCTATATCAACTGCACGGGATTTTTTTTCCTTTTTGTTCTTTTTTGGAAAATTGCATAGGGTATTTTACTAATACATAATTTGCTATTTATGAAGTCGTTGATAAGCTCTCTGAAACTTCAAAAATGCAAATTTTGTTTTATGTTTTACATAAAGTAATTTGGGATTCTGTTCATGTTGATGCAGGAAGAGGGATGAAGATTGGAAAATGGGAGATATAGTGCACACACTTACTAATAGAAGGTGGTCAGAAAAGTGTGTTGCTTATGCAGAAAGTCATGACCAAGCACTAGTCGGCGATAAAACTATTGCATTCTGGCTAATGGATAAGGTTTTAGATTCTTTTCTTTAATTCTCAATCCAACATCTTATGGTCTTGTAAGAAAAATAAGTACTAGTTCAATTTGAAATTTAACCAGCACAATCCAACGAAAAATTGACTGCATTACTTGGAAGCCAAAAAGTTTGTTTTGTGTCAGTCGTGTATGAATAATGTTTTATTGGACAAATAAGTTCATGAACCAAAAGATGTCCAATTGAAATATCACGACGTTACATCTAATCTTGTTATACATATGTTGAGTGGTACAGTATGTATTGTCAATCTTAAAGCAGAGAGACTACTAAAATTTCACAGATGAACTTACTCATTGAACAACAGAGGGACAGTGTACTAAAAGTTCACAGATAAACTTACAAACAATCTTACATATTTGCCTCATGAAGATCATAGTCTAGAGAAACCAGATGCCAAATTTAGTTTTTGGTTTCATCTCATCTTCTGTCATACAATTTAAAACCAATCTAAAGTTAGTATATTATTGAGACCAATAATTTGGAAACTGTGAGTTGTCGACTAATTGATTTTATACTGAGAACTTATATTTATGTTGTAAATGACAACTTATTCAAATGTACATGCATTCTTGGTTATAGAAAATAAATACTCGTATTTCTCAAAGCATTTCGGGTATTTCTCTGTTAAAGAACCAGTTTTAGTTTGCTTTAAATTTATTCTTTATTTAAGAATCTTCAGTTAGAATTGTAATTAGGAATTAGTGATTGGACTTTGTCTCTACATCAAGGTTTTTGTGTCAGGTTAATCCTTCTTCTCCAAAAAGCATTAGACTTCTCTTTCAATCTTCACATTTACTATCATTTTTATTTTTGTTGAACAAGTTGACGAAACTATATATTAGTCACTGCATTATCATGGTGGAGGAAGTCATGTAATTGGATTAAAGATGGATTTGTTAACTTTTATGCTAACTTATGATATCATTTTATTCTACATTTCAGGACATGTATGATTTCATGGCTATAGATAGACCATCTACTCCCTTGATAGATCGTGGAATAGCATTACACAAAATGATAAGGCTTATCACAATGGGATTAGGAGGAGAAGGGTACCTAAATTTCATGGGAAATGAATTTGGACATCCTGGTAGGAATGCATTGTTTTATACTGCTACTTGATCTGATTTATGATGTTTTTCTATTTGCCGTTATTCAGTAGTCACTTTTGTCTTTAAACCAACATACCTTTTTAAAATCAGAGTGGATAGATTTTCCTAGAGCTGATCAACATCTTCCTGATGGCAAATTTGTTCCTGGAAACAATAACAGTTTTGACAAGTGCAGGCGTAGATTTGATCTGGTAAGCTTTTTCTCTATCTTATTCCAATTAATCTTTTCCAGTAATAAGAATTCCTTATGCATGACATTATTCTTTTATTATTTATGCCTGTTGATGTACACTTCACTCTAGTCCTAAACTTATTCACAGTTATTCAGATGCCTAGACCCCTTTATTTGCAAAGATTTCATGAAAAAGAAAAAGAAGTATATAAAATCATATTACTAAAAGGAAAAATAGTAATTTTTAACTAGACTAGGATATAAGCTAGAAGGAAATGTTTCCATGATTCCTATTCTAACATTTCTATTCCAACTATGGCCGTGTTCGGTATAACTCAAAATCCAATTAAAATTGAAAATATAGTCGTTATTGTGTCTCACTCGTCTAATAAAAGTCAACAATAACGGCTAGTTTTTCAATTTTAATCCGATTTTAATCTCTACCGAACACGCTCTATATTAATACAAGTTAAATGAAAATAGAGAAACAAAAATATATACATGTGTTAGGCATGTTGATTTATTGTTCTTTTGTCGTAAACTATCGCTAACAACATTTCTACGTATTTTTTCCACATAGACCTTTGAAATCATTTGGAATGAATTCTAAGTTAATTGGTGCATTTGTCTCTAAAATGACATTTGATGCATATCCAGGGTGATGCAGAGCACTTAAGATATCGTGGAATGCAAGAATTTGATCGAGCAATGCATCATCTTGAAGAAAAATATGGTGTATGTATTCCTGTGCTAATCTCCTGCCCTACTTAATCCGAGTAAAACTATATGATGCATGAAAACATTGATGTTAATGATTTGTGTAAGTTCTCATGTGTAATCTTATTTGTTCTTACTATCAAGGCAATGTTTGTGGTCTTAATTTGAGTCTATTGTGATATACACGTGGTCCCGTTATATTTGAGAACATATTTAGAACAATAGGTACTACTCATGGCTACAGAGTTGGAAAGTTGGTCGGTTGATCACATGACCAACTTTGAGGTGGTTTCATTATTTTTCTTTGACTCTGTGGTTTTACATTATGGACAAATTTACGCACGTGATCTCTACAAATTGGATGATAAAGTGGTCGTCTTTTTGTATTTTTATTGATGACAATATGAATAAATAAATGTGTCTCCAGCAAGCTAAGTTCTTAGATAAGATGATTAAACATAAGATCAGAGCAGGCAGGTAGGCAAAGTTCGTATGTTCAAGTTTATACGCATCCCATTTATGAAAATTGTGAATGTGACATGCCTTTATTGGAAAAAATGAGTGGTATGCTGGTGAGGAGCGAGTTCAAGACAATTCAAATAAATAAATGTCCCCTCTCTAGCAAATTAAACTTTTAAATGATGTGGTTCAACAATTTTATTCTTAAAATAGGAAATAGTGACAAACACCATTTGTCATCATTATCAAAGTTGAGGAAATTGATTTTGAGCTATGGATTTAGAGTTCCTAATCCTATGTGATGAGGATGACCCAAAAACCAAATTTATTTTTAGTTTTTTACTCTTTCTTGTTAGATAGGTACAGGTACAGCAGTACTGTAAATGTGGATAACTTTAGAAGCAGGTTGCTGGAAAGGACTGGAGAAGAATGAAAATGTCAGTGCATATGGTGTTACTTCACAAAAAAGTAGTTATGAGAATTGGGAAAGACCTGATTAATTTACTGTCAAAGCTGTTATCATTAACCTGCTAACTAAGCTGAATGTTTTACACAATTACTTCTTATAGTTATCTCGATCTTGTCCCAATTATAACCACTTAACGATAAGTTTCAAGCATGCCGTTACTGATTTTCTTTAATCTTCATATCTTTGCATATAAATAATAATGTTGTAACACGTTTCTGCAGTTTATGACTTCGGAGCATCAGTATATATCACGTAAGGATGAAGAAGATAGGATAATTGTGTTCGAAAGGGGAAACTTGGTTTTTGTCTTCAATCTTCATTGGACTAACAGTTATTCTGACTATCGGGTAGGCTGCCTAAAGCCGGGAAAATATAAGGTACCATGAAATGTTCGTCGTTGATGTTGATAGTTTCTCTCTCAAATTATTACTTCCTTTATTGAGAAAAGGGGAACAGTAATGAGTTTATCGAGACAATCTATTTGAATAGTATTGTGTTTCATGTGATTATGCAATGTAAGATCATTTGAATAACTGGAATCTATTTAGTCGTCCCGTTTTGCTATGTAACATTTGGGAAGATAACTGCATTAATGGTTCTCTCAA
>CAIGRL010092002.1:0-17951 GCA_903798325.1 Fraxinus xanthoxyloides
TTACGCATTTTAGAACACTGGTTATGCTCTAACTAATTCAAATTTTATCACCTTTAACTAATTCTTCCCTACTTCTCACAACACCATAGGTCCAACATAATGCATTGCTAGTGAGAGACCCCTAACAATTTTTTCTAAAGATTAATGACAAAGTTCTACGTTGTCTGTCAACCCACCACATCACATCCAGACTTTGTACTATTTACCAGCGAGCTTTCTGAAAGCTCAAGGACACCCGGGGCTGGGGTGTTATGTATTCAGATCTTTCTAGAAACCATAGGAAGGTTTTTGCCCTTAATTGCTGAAATGGAAGTGTTAGCTTCTTCTTTTCTTCTTGTTATATATGTAGATACACTAGTATATATAATATATAATAATATATCTATTTATAAAAATATATATACATGTATTTGTATATATACATATGTGCTTGTGCGTCTCTCTGCATAGATATACTTGGGATGGGATTGGGAGTGCTTGCTACACTATGAAAAGAAAACACCAAAATGCTCAACATCCATAATTAATTTTAGTTGTGAACAAATAACTGTTACTTTCTCATGAAGAAAAGAGTTTGTTTTCTCTCCTAGCTATTCTCCTATTTTACATTCACCAAATTTATATTTTGTTCCCTTTTGGAAGGGGCAACATATTTTTATATTTTTCATCATCTCTTTGGTATTTAACGCCTTTATGATCTTATTGTTGTGTTTCTTTTTCTCGGAACACAGGTTTGGTCACTTGGCTTGTTTCACTTCTGACGTTGAAGTGTTTCTTCAAGTTTTGGATAATAATAATAAGGCCAAAATTTTAGAGTACTTGGTGAAGGGATGCGAATCTAGCACAAATATGCCCACCAAAGCTCTTGGGCAATCCATCACTGTCTTCAAAATCCGAAACGTAATAGGCAACATGGTCACTTTATCAGTTGAGGGTATGGCTTCTTCAATTTCATTTAATGAATTTTCTAATTGGAACTAGTGTGTGTGTTTCTGCTCTACAGTGGCTGAGCCGGGTCTCAGAGCCAGCAGGGGCAAAATTTAACTACGGAAATTTTTTCTTAACACAAATATAATAATATTAGAAGGATTATAATTTTTTAAAATTGTTATCTAGGAGTTTTACTTTAAAAACACCGTATTGTGACTTCATTATCATTTTTATTAAATGCATTTTTTTGTACTATACACTGCCATATAATGACGTCAAACAACGAAAACACTTAATAATGTTAACTTTTTATTTTTACCATTAGAGTCTAGAATTTGTGAGAAGTTGTGCTATATCAATGTCCCCACTCTTTAATTTTTTAAATACAGTTAAATAAACTAAACATGTCTGCAATAATTCAAATTCCAATTTATTTTCACAAATTAATACTTAATAGTACATCATACTATTAACACGTCATATTAAAATATAAACATAATAAGATATAGAAACATCATTTATGGAAAATTCATATTCTATTGAGGGCCCATGTACTGGCCCCCACTTCCATCCGCCGCCGCTGATATACCCATTTTCTCACTGTTAATAACATTTAATTCCTAAGAAACTGTTTGATCTAGATATTATTAAGTCCTGTTTTACTCCTTTATTTAGTTGGTGCCAGTTGTGAATAAGTTTATTGATCATGCATTAGAATATGGATCTTTTCCTGTCTTTTCATTTTCGCTTCATCAGGTTTTCTGAAGTTTCTTCACTGTGCCCTAGGCTATGGTAGTTTAGTTTGTGTAACATCTAAAAATTTTGAGGGCTTTTCAGTATTCACACCATAAGCGTCGAAATCAACCACCACGGTAAACCCAAAAGTCGATTACAAACAAATAGCTACGACGGTGGTAGGATAGATGAAAATACATGCAAAAGAAAAAATAAACAAGGAAATAATGAGAACATAGGATGGAGGAAAGGGAAAGTTCTGGATATCTTATGATGATCTGAAGAAAACGAAGAACTAAAAGAAGGAAGGAAAGACAGGAGAGAGAAAAGAAGGGAAGAAAGGAAAATGGAAGGAAAAAGGGGGTAAAGAGGGACTTAGCTAGAAGTTATTTTATTACTTTTATCAAGTCATTTCAATTTTTTGTTTTATTTATTTTGAATATCTACCAAACGTTTAGGTAGAAAGAAAGTTCACCGACACACTACAATCTATTAAATTGAAAAGTCTGTACATGACATAATATAGATGTGAAAATCCATAAATTAGGTTCCCCAGCTAAAAAACATATTTTATGAATCATAAACATTAAAATATACCTATTAGTTTTGGCTGATCTGTGTTGCTTATTGTCTTAAATCTCGACGCAAAAAGTTGATGGCGAATCATTTTTGGTGGTAAAAAAATAAATTGTCCTTTTAGGTCATTTTGAGCTTTTTAACACTTTTTTTTTTATTTTGTGAATTGGACAACTATTTGTTTTCTGAACTGGAAACTTATCCCAACAAGTAACTGCTTATGTTTTCAACAACTTCTAAGGGATGATAACCGCCCAAAGTTTTATAAGCTCCCAGTGCTTATAAGCTCATTTTCTTAAGCAATCCCAAGCATCCTCTTTGTTTATCTAGTTTTCTTTTTTACTTGTATATATATGTCTTTTTTTTTTTAGGAGTTTGATTTTGAGTATCTTAGATACCCAAGATACCATTATATTCTTCAGCTTAAATATTAATTTTTTTTGTCAGACCTTGAGGACTTAGCTGCACAAATGACTGAAATGTTCTGCAAGAAGCTTCCATTGTCCAAGGATCTGGATGCACAAGAAAGTATGTATGGTGAAGAGCTTCTGTCAATGGCATGCAATATATTGGTTCAGGTATTATATTTACAAAATCATTTTTTTTTTTTTCTGTGCATGTAGTATCATTGCCACATTATTAGGAAGTAATCTATTGCAGACTCATCTATCTTGATTAAACTTGTTTACTTTTGCATTTTACCCGAAAACTGTCAGAATCACCTTTGATGTGAAACTTCTGTTATTTCTGACACAAAGAATATATAATCAGTTTAGTAGAAACTTTATATACCATTTAATCTGTATCCTTTCGTAGATAGTCCTTGATGTTCTCTATCATAGACTTAACACACAAAAGTGAAGCAAATGATCAGACATTCGGTTTATTACCCACCTTAACGTGCTACTGGAGATATAGTATTTTGTACATGGATCTATTAAAACTTGAAAGAAACAACATAAGACGTGAGGTGATAAATCTTCTCCAGAATATGTGACAAAATAAAAGTCAACTTCCTCGACATATTTAGCCCCTGTTTGAGGGCACTAAATTTTTTGAAACAATATATTGCACAGTTGCTTGGGCCATTGATTAGATATGTCAGGTCAGATCACGGTTTTTAAAGTTGCAACATTTGACCGGTTACTCGTTTGAAAATGCAAACATTCCAAGGCGAAAATACCCTTCTCACTCATTTCATTTTTGCGTTTCGCTGACGGAGATACGTGCCAAGCTGTAAATTCACAACGGTTGATACGGGTAGAAATGGAACTTCCTAATACGAAGGTTGTTAGTGCATTAAAAGCGGGTACAGGCTGTCAGGAACAACAATATTTTTAAATTCATTTGTTACTATTGAAAACAGTGAAATCTAATTAAAACAAAAAAATAAGTGCTGTCAAACTGGGGCTTAGGTTTTAGCAGGAATGTTGATATCTAGACCATAATCTCATCTTTTGTTTTGAAAATCTGGAAAACTAACTGCATTTCTCTTGGAAAAATCCATGGTTATTTTTTGTGCATCTATGATTGTCGCATCTCACATGACTTGTTTAGCAATAACTCGTTTTCCTGGACTTCCTATTTTTCTAACTTCTTGGATTGTCTCTTTGTAGTTTTTCATATGTAGCTATGTTTATTCGTTACTATCTTCCACTGAATTCAGGTCTAACATTTGGATGTAAAGAAAGACAACTTTAAGCAACATTGCGTATGGTTGTTTAGTAGTAATATTTCAATCCTTAGTTCGCATATGGATACCTTCTCAGAATGAATATCTTAATTTCTGTTTTGAAATGTTACAAGTTGATCCCGTTATCCTATAGCAAACCGTTTATTTTCAATATATTTTTCTTATTATCTTCTTTGATATATTCCACTGGTTTCCATCAATTAATATATGGAAGACATGGTCCCACTATCACTTATCTTGCACATTGAACTCCTATGTTATTACCCGTGTCTGGTCAAACTATCACATTGACATTCAATTTATAATGGGAAGTCTTATTTTTTTCTTATATCTTATTCTTTTTCGGGGAATTTGAATTTTTTCCCCCGAACATTTTGTCTTTGGGTTTCCATCTTGCGTTTTTCTTAGAATTAGACTTTACACAGACAATCGGAAGTTCTACTATTGTTTCAAGTAATCGTCTTTTTGCATTTTGGTAAAGCTTTTTTGGCGTACAAGGCATCTTGGCTATTTGCTGGAAACAATTATGATTCTGGAGTTTGGTTTGACAGTCCGAAGGTTAGATATTTGATTTTATTATTTCTTAATGTCACTATATCAGTCCTTCTCTTCTTTGATTTATTTTTCACTAAGCATGAAATGTGCGACTCTCCTAGTGGCGGTGTAATAACTGTTCCAAAATGCGAATGTTGCCCTTGTAGAGCCCCTTTTGCGTCTTTTACATGGTACTTTAAGGTTAACTTCTCTAAATGATTTTGTCTTTTATTATTTATTTGTTTGTTACTTTTGGACGAGATCCTTTCTTTGCCTATATACAGAAGTCTTCTGGGTGTATTTGTTTGGACTTTTTGAAACTGAGCCACAGATCTTGTGTTACTTCTTCAGTTTTTCCTTTTTGAGCTTGTCATCATGATACTCTTTTTATTCTCTTTGAAGTTTGTGAACTTTCGATTTTATGGCATCTGCTTGTAGTTTTTTTCCCATGCAATCTGTTTCTACTGAAGTTAGAACACTTTGCTTATTTGTTCCCTGGTATTGATAGGCTTATCCTATTTGTAACATTTTTTTTATTTTTTATTTTGATATGTTATTAGACTATCTCTTTTACGAAATTTTAATGAATGTTTACATGACACGACTTTAAAAGCTTCATTTTGAGAATACTCCATTTGTTTAGATACCTGTAATTACTTGGTAACATGAATTTTGATGCTTATTTTTCACAGGCTTGTCTGGCAGTACAAGATTTTTTTGGTGCACCTGTATTCTTATTGGAGTTCACTTCCATTGGCGTATGAGTGGTTAGTATAGTGTTAACTGAATTTCTTGGTTCTTGGGAGACCTTAGTGTCTGTTCTACTAATATTTATTAACTGTGCTTGAGGTTCCATTTTCTGAAGCATATATTATGTTACAAGCTTTCTTTTTCAGCAGTGACAATTCCTCTTCTTCTGTATAGGTATAAATCCTTGGATGTGAAGAATATTTTACTGGAGACCATATCGCACCACATTTTACCACAAATGTTAGAATCTCCTCTATGGGCAGATGTAAACGATCTATTGAGCGACTATCTAAAATTCATGGATGATCACTTTCGAGAATCTGCAGATCTTACGTTCCTTGCATATCGCCATAGGAACTACTCAAAAGTATGTAAGATACCTGCAATATTCAGTGATAATTTCAAGTAGACAACAATTTTCCTGTAGATAATGTTGATAAAGATAATAAGGTTAACGAGGGAAAAAAATGAAAGATTTAGTAGACATAACTATCAAAGAAATATAAGTCATGGGGTTTGAGATCTAATAGGGTAGAAGTTGAGAATTTTCTCTTGCTATTGGCTTGCACAGTCCGTTTTATGGTTGAGCTAACGAGACACATCAAAGCAGAGGTCCTCCATGTATGTTATTTTATAGTTGGAGTATTTTTAGTTGATTATACTAGAGGATGATAATTGAATGGATTGTTGGTAGTTTGTTTACGAGCATCTGCTGTCAAAATTGATGATCATATTGTCCCAAAGGGTGATAATTAGGTTTCTAGGTTCGATTATTATTGAGGGAGGATTTGAAGATGATGTAATAAGTGGGGCGGAGAAAAGGGAGAAGTTTAAGAGGAACTCTATTGGATTGGATGATGCATACTAAGCTATACTTTATGGTACTGAGTAGGCATGAAAATGCTAAGATGTTTTATGCTAAAATGGATAATACAAGGAATTTGAATCCAACAAGTGGATTTTCAAGGAAATATCTTTTAGAGCAGAAAGTGGTGGCGTGTGATTTTTCATCCTTTATTTTTTTGGGGATTTTTTTTTTGAAGTTTCTAATGACCAGTAATAAGTTGTTTTGGAATGTAAATTTTAATTTAATTAGACAACAAAACAAATGAAAGAATAACTGGCAAAGAACCATGTTAAGTGCTTGTTTGGTAGTGAGTTTAAGTGCTTATAAGTAGTGAGTTTTACGGAATATGTGGATAAATGTTTGCCAAACATGCTCTGAGAAAGTTCTGTTGATGACTGAAGATTTCTATATATGGTACAAATTGTTTAGAATTTCTTACAGACCATACATTATGAAAGACTAACCAGCAAAGAAACCGAATTTGGGAATATTTTATTGATGACCGGAATAGACACTTTATCTAGAATTTTGCCAGTTGTCAAATTGAAGGAAATGATTTCGATTCTTTTTCTGCACTTGGGTATTTCTTGAGTAGCTAAAGATAATATATTTTTGGTTATATCTTGGCAATTCTTTTTCTAAGTTATTATGAGATACGGATCCTGTAGAACATTTTGTTGTCTTTGAGTTTTAAGCCGCATTTTTCAGAAGTACTATCTGAAAACTTGAATCTGCTTTCCTTTTATTACTCTCTTAGGTAGTTGAATTCGTTAAATTTAAGGATCGGCTGCAACGTTCGAATCAGTATCTAATAGCAAAGATTGAAGCACCTATTTTACAGCTGAAGCAAAATGCTCATAACATTGAAGCAGAAGAGGTAACTTTATTTTTCTTTTGATGTTTTTTCTTCGGTTTTTTTCTTTTATTTTCTAACTGCTGTTGTAAAACCAAAATTTGCTTCTCAGTGCATCCTTGAAAGCTTAAAATGTGGGACTCAGTTTCTTGAGCTCTCTAATGAAATCAGAAGCAAATCTTTGACCTTCAATGAGGACTTGCAGTTACGGCCTTGGTGGACACCAACTTATGATAAAAATTATCTTTTAGGTTAGTAATATTATTCCTCCTTGCAATTATGTAATGATAAAAGATATACTGTAAATACTAGCTGAATTCTGAAGTTCTTAGAAAGAAATGCTGCATGCTTAAAAGAATCATTATTTTTGCAAGTTCAATTGCAAAATCCTCCCTTCCACTATCTGATGAATAAGATACTACTGGTGCAAACAAGTCTTTGTGAATGATTTCTACAGCTAATGACAGTTTTCATTCATTTCCAGGACATTTCCAAGAAGTGTCCTATTGTCCTAGAGAAAATATGGTACGAAAATTTGGCCATATATTTATTATTTCAGCATCATGTTTTAATGAATCCAAATTTTATTTTCTTGACTGGTAAATTTTATCAGTTTTGGAAAAAGGGGAAGTTGCAGATTTTATCGATGCATCACTTCTTGAACTTTCTCCTGAAACGTATTTGACAATGAGTTTTCAGAAGATCTTTGTGCTTTCTATGTTTTTTACCCTTCAAATACTTTCTCATCTGCGTCATATATTTTTTGTAGTGTTCTGTGTCCACTGCTAATAGAACTTTGTAACTTCATAAAAATTTAACGGTTGTGCTACATGTACATCACATCTTACAAATTTGTTTTACATGGATAGATTTAATTGGATTAAAATCTCATCAACCAAAAAAAAACTTCCCCCACTTTCTTTTTGACACCTTATCAATATGTAAATGGTTATGTACAACAAGCATTTTCCAAAATTTAATCCACTCTTTTTGCAGCATTACCAGGTTAAACAAATGGAAGCCAATGTACTAAAAACTGTTGAAAAGAGATCTCTTCTTCCACGGATGATCTATTTGTCCGTACACTCTGCTTCATTGTCAGTTAAGAAAAGTATTGAAGACAATGGGTCCTCAGTAGATCCGAAGGGCTCATTAGAGCTGAAAATTTTACTTGAGCGCTATGCCAAAATCTTGGAATTTCCTTTCCATGATGCAGTAGAACTTGTTTTGGGGGTTTCCAGTGGTCGGAAGCCCTTGGAGGTATGATCTTTTGATTTCACTGTTCTTTTTTTGCTGCAATGTTTACCTCTACTTTTTCATTTTTTCATCCTACCATGGGCAAGTGGCAGGTCGGGAAATGGGAATAGGTATCAACATGCTTGTGTTTGATTATGGTGATTTTTTTTTTTTGAAGACTGGTGATATCTATTCTCTCACTTTTCGTTAGTTGATAAAAGTACATGCATTAGTGACGGTATTATTTGAGATCGAGACGAAGAGTCGTGAGGTTTTATGTAGGCCTTGGCATGTCTCTATGTTAAACTTTTCATACTACACGTTTTTCTCACTCGAGTGAAATAGGCTTTGAAACATTAGTATTTTTTTGTTCCAAAATCTAGTGACTTTAACATGTGTCCAGGTTTGCTGGATAAGAAACTTGAACCTCCTTGTTGGAGGAGTTGCCTTCTGCCTTCAGATTTGTGTTTACGCATCATGCAAACAGTACTAGACGAGTTGCATTAATACGATACAAGAGGAACCTTTGTTGTGCATGCTTTGGTTCACGTGCCAAGGGATTTTTATGCAAACTGTTGGCCATAGATTGGGACTGCCTTTTCTTTTTCCACTTCTACCCACTTTCATGTGCTTTTCGTATGTTCCCTTCCCAAAATATACCCCTTGGGAATTGTAACTTACCATATCTGGACATTTCAATCGACTCTTGTTTATGAAATTTGAGTTCTATGTTACATGTGAGAATTATGGGTCATCCACAGTGGGTGTGTACGTGTTATATTGCTAGTCACAATTTTGAGTTAACTAAGAAAAGCAGACTTGCTTTCATTTTAAGAGTAAAAAATGGTCAATGTTGAGGTAGGCTGATGACAAGGGTGCTACGGAGGTGCCAACATCCTGGGGATGTCTTGGTGCTCCTACTAATCCCTTTCGTCAGCCGCTTTATATAAAAATAATGGCAATTGTAACTTGATTGGAAAATTCTCTTTATGTTGGGAATTGCACATTGCTTGATGTGCATTTTTAAGACAGGCTTCCCGTAAATGAATTAAACTTATGCTTGGGCAGGCATTCGGTCCAGCTATTGTTGACTGGATAAATTTTGCTGTGTTTTTCAATGCTTGGAATCTAAATTCTCATGAGATACGGCTTACAGATACAGACAGTTCTAGCTCTGGTACTTGGCACCTTGTAAACTTGCTGATTAGGAAGTATGTGCTAGATAAGATTGAGTCCACAGGTTCCCTGATCTCTTCTCCTGGAAGTGATTTTCCCGTTCTGGTGCAATTGGTAACAGAACCCTTAGCTTGGCATAGCCTAATTATCCAGTCTTGCGTTCGATCACTTCTTCCTTCAGGAAAGAAGAAAAAGAAAGGTGGACCTCCAGAACAGATAAACTCTAAGCTGTTTCATGAGTTACAAAATGCAATCCAATCTGTGTGCGATATAATACAAATGGTTGCAAAATGGTTAAGCGAACAAATTGATCAAGCAGATGATGAGAATTTTGAAGCCATGTTTTCCTTGATTCATAGAGAAGCAAATACTGGTGGGCCCGGGAAGGTCTTCCAAATACTCCGGTCTTCTATTTCTGTGATGAAAGATTTTGAACTGGGTGAGAGGATATCTGAAGCATTACAATCTTGGAGTCCTGCCGATGTTACAAGGAAGATCATTAATGGACAGACTACTCTAATGTCTGAGTTTCTGAAGATATGCAAATTGAAAATTAAATCATTGCAAGCACTTAAACTTCAAATTTAGCTCAGAATTACACGGGGGCTATGTTGAGAGAGTTGAGGAGACAGTGCAGGATGATGGCAGTTTTACGCTTCTATTTTGCAATGGTGCAATTTTGATAGCTTGTTATTTTTTTTTTCCTTTTCAGGATTGGCTTCTAGATATCAATGTACACTAAATTAACATGATTCTTTGAGAATAATTTGTATTTTGCCGCTGTTTTGCAACCGGCATTTCAACATAAATTTGAAATGTACTATTGAAATTTATTGTTGTAAAAGTTCTTATCCCCGCCCAAAACATAGTGATAGCGTGTGCAAAATTGTTAAAAGATCATTTTCATGAAGATATGCATGTAAATGCAGAATTGGTACATTTCTATAGCTTATTATCTACTTATTTATGAAACTAACGTTGTGTTATGTAGTATTGAACCCGACTGAACTTCACGGTGGACATGCTGTCTAGTCGAACATTGTTAAATGTGCGATGAATTAGTTTAGTTGGTCTGTTTTTTTGTCTTGAAAAGAAGTTCAATTTCAAATATTGATGCATTTACATATTATTAATCCATAACAAGTTTTTGTGCTGGACATATGTTTAAGTTGGGCAGGCAGCCTAACTCGTCTGACATGTACCTCAAAATGATTTTGTAATATACTAAAATGTGGGAAGCAAACTAATCCAGCATCACTTATTTTTAATTATTATTTTTTTAACAGATTAGTGCCTTGATTGAAGCTAACTAATCACTTCATATTCATCACCTACTGTGAGTTGTGTAATATGAAGGCATTTTATTCCAACTTTAGGTGAATGCATTTACTAAGCCCTTATTTGATGCACATTAAAATGGAAATAATGCATTTTTTTGGTTGATGTGATAGTGAATATGTGGTTGAAAAAGTATGAAAAGTTATTGATGTGATGGAAAATATTATTTTATTGAATAATGTGCGATTGAAAATGAATAAAAGAATGAAAATAAAAATTTTAATGTAGCTCAAACATGGCTTAAATATGCCAATCAACTATATTAAAAAATATGGCAAGGTTTTTTAAGGCTTGACTTTAAGCTCAATCCGCATAGGTTAAATGTCAATTTCACATCATCAATCATTTGTTATTATCATTATTAGTCACAACTGGTAACAATGAAGGAAGACCGTTAACAAAGTAGGTTGATAATCAGCATAAAATGTTGTTAGTT
Organism: Fraxinus xanthoxyloides; assembly: GCA_903798325.1. Taxonomy (NCBI): domain Eukaryota; kingdom Viridiplantae; phylum Streptophyta; class Magnoliopsida; order Lamiales; family Oleaceae; genus Fraxinus; species Fraxinus xanthoxyloides. Next base: position 11,105 of record CAIGRL010092002.1, read on the forward strand.
TTGTATCAGATTTTGAGCGTGGTCTTCCATTAAATGTTGTGATAAAACAGACTGAATGGCGATATAATATTATTTGACTGATCCCAATTGCATTAAGAATACTAACTCCATAAAAGTTCCTTTGATATCACTTTTGGCATTAAATTATTGTATGAAGGTGGAACCATTCTAGATTCTATTACTTCAGTTTTAGGCTGCAAAATTTAGGTTAAGTCAACCACATAGAGATCTGTTAGAATATTTTCCTAATCCACCTAAACTTGACCCAAATTTCAACTCTCAGTTTAAATCCAGTTCCATTCATTCCTTTCCTCCAAACGGTAAGATATTATAAAAAATTCAAATAAACTGCCTCTACTTCCAAAGAAGGTCTATTTTATTACTGTCTCCTCTCCAATGCTGATATCACTTTCATATATAATAAGTTGCAGGTACCAGATGCTGGCATCTGATTGATTCATTTTTATTGTTTGGTTAACGAATGATCTTTTGTAATGTCAATTAAAAGGACTGTGACTGGTTAATGTTTTGGTTGTTTGGCTAACTAATTCAAAGGACTACATATCTGAAAATTAGACATTTGCTTACTTATAGTTGCACGAGGGAAATGGAAACCAGTAACTAAAAATATGCGACAGGTGGACCAAGTTAGCACAAGAGAGGTAGATCAAAACTAACATACGGCTGATCTTAAATTTACGGATCGTCATTGTTGGCATATTTGGTTCATGTAATAGGATTGGAAAAAATAATTTGTCACGTGTCTTGTTTTTTAATGATATCCAATCTATCCAATCAGCGTATCCATTATAACTTACAGTTTATTGAAGGTTTTTATTAGTGAAAATAAAACGTTAAACTAGTGAATATATGACATTAGTTGGCAACATAATGTCTAACATTACACTATAGTGCTTCTGTTTTCCTAGAAAATTATGATACTTGTACTCCGAGGAAGTGCCATTGGGTATTGCTCGAAACTTAAAATTTGGAAAGAGGTGAATGAGTGGCAAAAGAGATCATGTAGCCAACCCCAAATTGACTGCGAAGAAAGCTTAGTTTCCCATTGTTTTTCTAAAGGGACAAGAAATAATGCATAAATAAAGAAAAGGCGTATTTCTTACTCCTAACTAAGTAAATCTCATGTTTAAATATGCTATATAAAAACATCCAAGTAGAGTTGTTCAATGAAATTCGAGGATAATCAGGACATGGAGTAATCTGCCCTCAAAATCAAAAAAGAAAGATTTTGGTTAGTTTAACATTGATAGAATTAGCGGGATGCACCAAGTCGTGTGGTTGGATTAAGTTCCATAAAGTTCTAATGTCCTTGTACTCCTAATCTAACCCGTCACCCTAAAAGTATGTGTCATGTGCGCTGGACAATATAACAGACAAGATTTTTAGCTTCTTCTTCTTTCGTAATACTGTCCACTTCCACCTAACAAATCCTACTATATCTGACCCCCTCTGAATTATTTTAAATTAAACTATAGATTTATTCCCCTCTCCAAATTTGTATAAATAGTATCCCATTTTGCAGCTCAACCAAGCATTAAAACTTTGAAGTTTCACTAAACAAAAGAAGAGAAAGAAGCAAGATGGATGCTAAAAACTTTGGCTGCTGCATCAAATCATTGTTCCAGCTTCTTTTAGCAGTTCTCATACTCAGTTTTATGGCATCTTTAGCAGATGCAAAAACTCACCACCATGAATTTGATGTTTGTAATTTGTACCATCTTCCTTTCTTGTCCTTTTCTCTTAGGTTCTTTACAACTTATTCAGTTTGAAAATATATTCTGATTGTCACAGGTTCAAGAAACACCAGTGAAGAGGCTGTGCAGAACCCACAACATAATCACAGTTAATGGGAAATTTCCAGGGCCAACTCTTGCAGTAAGAAATGGAGATACACTCGTCATCAAAGTCACGAATAGAGCTCGTTACAATGTCACACTCCACTGGTAATAGAATATATAAAATTCTCGTGCATGTGTAAACATGCAGATATTGGCTTATTTAGTATGTCAGACTTGATATTAGACAATGTTAAAAGAGTAAAAGAAGTTAAAATCCCAAGCGTTGTCCTATACAGTGTTGTCAAGTACAACATATCAAACATGCCGCTAATTCTCTGGTGATGGTTTCTTTTAGGTTCTATGTTCACCAAGATACAAATATTCTTATTGATAATATCTTTCTGTTGGAATGTAACCTAAGTTTTCAATTTTCTCAAGGCACGGAATTCGTCAGATGCGAACACCTTGGGCGGATGGTCCCGAATATGTTACTCAATGTCCAATTAGACCGGGAGCCACTTATACTTACCGGTTTACAATCGAAAATCAGGAAGGTACATTGTGGTGGCATGCTCACAGCAGATGGCTCAGAGCCACGGTCTATGGAGCAATTATTATCTTTCCGAAATCTGGCTCCTCATATCCCTTTCCAAAACCCAATTTAGAAGTTCCTATTATTCTAGGTAATTAACCATTTTTGTCCACTCAACTTTCTGATTTAATTAGCCTATGTTTGAGTTAGAAATTCTCATATAAATATTAATGTAACTAATGAACACAGGTGAATGGTGGGACAGAAACATTATGGATGTCATGAGACAGGCACTTTTTACTGGAGCAGCACCAAATGTTTCGGATGCATACACTATTAATGGTCAGCCTGGTGACCTATACAGATGCTCCAGCAAAGGTCTAATACTCATCTAGAAAATTAGAATTTCATAATCAAGAAAAAGTTAACCTGATGAAAATTGACTAAAAAACTGTGAATTCGAAAATCAACTAGCCAGAAATGAATGACAGTACAAAAATAATAGCTGTTTTTATGTTCCAATGCAGCTACGAAGAAAATCTCAGTTAAATCCGGGGAGACAGTTCTTCTCAGAGTCATCAACGCTGCACTTAATCAACAGCTCTTTTTCTCTGTGGCCAATCACAAACTAACCGTAGTTGAAGCTGATGCTTCCTATCACAAACCATTTGCCACAAGAGTCATCATGGTTGGACCTGGACAGACAACTAATGTCCTACTCACGGCTGACCAACCACCAGCACGCTATTATATGGCTGCACGTGCTTATGCTACAGCACAGAATGCGCCATTTGACAACACAACCACCACTGCAATTCTTGAGTACAAAAATGCCGGAAGAAGATCATCCTCGAGTCCCGTGCTACCTCAGCTGCCGGCTTTCAATGACACTGCCACCACAACTGCATTTACAAGCCAACTGAGGAGCATTCCTTCAAACGCCAAAGTCCCTACAAAGATTGACAAGAAATTGTTTTTTACGGTGGGATTAGGATTTGTCAATTGTACCCCTGGACCTAGATGTCAAGGACCAAATAATACCCGCTTTGCTGCCAGCATGAACAATGTTTCATTTCTGCTTCCTAGAAGGACCTCCTTGTTACAAGCCTATTACCAAAATATTCCCGGAGTTTTTACCACAGATTTTCCTCCAGTTCCACCAGTGAAATTCGACTACACAGGCAATGTGAGCCGTGCATTGTGGCAACCACGTTTTGCGACTAAGCTGTACAAATTAAAGTATGGTTCAAATGTACAAATTGTGCTGCAAGATACAGCCATCTTCTCAACAGATGACCATCCTATTCATCTTCACGGGTACCATTTCTTCGTCGTGGGACAAGGATTTGGCAATTTCAATCCCCGAACAGATACTTCTAGATTCAACCTTGTTGATCCACCAGTTAGAAATACAATAGATGTTCCTGTTGGTGGATGGGCAGTCATACGTTTCGTGGCTGATAATCCAGGTGAGTTGTAGATTATATTATATGCAGTATATTAGAAAATCCTCTGACATCACAGCTAAATTAACACACTAATTATAACCATATAAAACCTCATTTTGCAACAGGAGTGTGGCTGTTTCACTGTCATATAGATTCCCATCTCACTTGGGGTCTTGCTATGTCATTTCTGGTTGAAAATGGAAAGGGGAAATTACAATCCATTGAGCCTCCTCCTGCTGATCTGCCTACCTGCTGAGAACGCTGCATGAAAAAAAGAGCTGAATATTAAAATTTGTTTAATTTTGTCTTCCGTTCAAAGGTTTTGTTTTGGCAGTATTTGTTCTCTTGATTGTGTTGTCTCATATTCAGGTAACCAATGACAGGTTATTGAGAATAAGTATTAGAGTGTGTTCGTTAGAGATTAAAATCGGATTAAAATTGAAAAACTAGCCGTTATTGTTGACTTTTATTAGACGAACGAGACCCAATAACGGCTATATTTTCAATTTTAATTAGATTTTGAGCTATACCGAACACGCCCTTAGTTTGTTGTTATAATGTTATTTCTGTTTCGAGTTTTCTTGGTTCAAGTAAGCACACTCGTGCATTCTTGAATTTCCGGAAGTCAAATTTCTGTTTGTATTTGTTTCAATCATGCATTCTCAAGTGATAATGAACATTTTATTTTTTTACTTTCGTTCTCTCCTTTGCTCTAAGCTATCTGCAACTCAACCACGTGTCTAGAGAAATGATGGAACCATCGTGGTGTAAGTCCTCTAATGCTCAATCAACGAAATGAAGTGTGTAATAAAATCAATCCATGGAGCAAATTCTAGCTTCAAAGCGCGTCATCATTACTCTTCTCACCACTCTTCGAAACTATATTGTTATAAGAAAGCATCTTCTAGTGATAAAACGAATCAAATGCCTCATTAGTTACCTATTCCATCTTGCAGAACCAAGTCCTAGAACAAGGAAACAATTTTTTTCATATTCGTTTGATTTCAGCAATAATCATAGTTTAATTTTTAAGAATGAAGCACGGATGAAGAAAGTGAAGATTTTTTTAAATGGATAAATTCAAATCGTTCACACACACATAAAAAAAAAGAAGGTATTTTTTCTGTTCTATTACGAATGATTGTTATCGCTCAATATTAAGATATGAGGTTCCATCTTAAAAGGTTAACCTTATTAAGAGGAGTAGTCCAAATTCTTATAAATTGGTCTATGTTTTCATATTTATTCGATGTAGGATTTTATCCCTTAACACTCGATACCCATTTCTCAGACCCCCACTAATGGAGAATTTATGGCAGTGTCAGAGGATTAATCTTAAAGAAACCCACGTTTTGTGGCGGATAGTCCAGGTGAGATGCATATTATATTTTCCCAAATCCTGCTGAGAATTATCATCAACAAAACGACTAAAATGAAAAAATAAAAAAATCCCCCCTGAATTGAATTTTTTTATTGTAACTGCATATGGGGTTCCTGATTTCATTACAGGATTATGAAGCCTCTGAAGTTGAAACAAATTGATTGATAACGAGCTTCAATGAAAGAGTACATGTTACAGGTGAAAAAACAGAGAAAAAATGACCCTAATTATTTGTCAAATGTATGCTCTTGCATTCAGTCCAGCAAAAAGCTCAACTTCTAGAAAGCCATACCACAAAACACAAAACCAATACAATACCCTCAAATCGATCACTAGACGCTACTAATCGAATAGTCTTTTGAGAATTCCGTTTGTTTGTTCAAACTTTATAACTTAACCCTGTTCGGAATATCATGGGAGGATCTTTCGCCGTCGGCGAGGAGTCTCTCTCTTCACAAATATCTTCTCAAATTCATTCAAAGGCCTGCTGGACCCATCGGCTATGCTAATGAGTTTCCAGCCACCTCCATTACCTCATTTGCCTTTGGGACCTAGTTTCTCCACCATGAAATTCCATCCTTCAGATGGACGTCTCCTGCTGTATTTGTGGCATTTCACCTTCTTTGCCATCTTATAAATTACGTAGAATGACATTGTCGTTAAAAGAAGTATCGACCGAAGTTTAGAAAATGATACTCAGAAAGCATTATTTACATTACTCAGAATTTGCGTGGTTGCCTTCATCTTGTTGAATTTCATCCACTGAACAAACTCTTGGTACAAAATTTCATCCTCTTTCATTGAGATCTCATAATGCACCTCATCTGGGTCTCTAGTGGTACCATCCCAACCCTCAGGCATGACTTTTGAAATCTGGGTTATATGGCAGAGAGGCGACATCGCCGACATGGAACCCCCTATCACGTGAAATGAAAAATCTGCAGACAGAAGTATCCAGAAAAATTACTCGATGATAAGAGTACACTCCAGCACGTCAAAGAATTTAACCGAGTGGATAGGAACAGAAAATAAGCAGCCAGAGTTGCATCACAATTTTGCATATAACTTAAGTTCAACTCGCCAGATATTACTGAAAAAAATAGACGAGGAATGTTCTGGAGTGAAAACTAGCATGTGAATTTGAAAAGGTAATCACATAAATTCAACTCAACTACCACATCCAAATGACCACTCCAAAAGAACACAGCACATAAGTTTTGGTTAAAATAATATTTCATCTCTTGGCAAGAACGCAAAAAATAAAAAATAAAAATTCAAAGAATGTGAATAAAGAAACTAAAGATTTCCTTCTTTAGAACTCTTATTTTATGTTGGATTAGAGAAATCAGTTTCATTTTTTTTCCAAATCGAACTAAACTTACATCATTTATGTCCCCCAAAAACAACAGATGACATAAAAAGTGGAATACAATCAACTCAATTATAGGCAATTGGGACGTAGTAGAAAAATAAAGCAAGATCATGGGCCATCCTATTCCCATCGTGGCAGAGAGCAAGATTACGGGCCCCTGTATTCCCACCATGGCAGAAAGCAAAAGCTTCACCCATCTGCAGATCATAAAATGCCGTGACCCGTTCAGCACACGCCGCCACAACCGAACCAGCCTTGTCTATAACAAACGTGTTGTAATATTTAAGTGGATGAACTATTAGGCTGAAATACAAA
>CAIGRL010092004.1:0-11020 GCA_903798325.1 Fraxinus xanthoxyloides
AAAAAAAGAAGTCAAACGGATTTCAAACTTTCAACATTTTCCATGGAAAATTATACCAATCAAACACACTTAATTACAATTCCCTGTAAAACAAGTTCTAGGCAAATATTTTCCCTGGAATTCGTTTTCTTTCCACCCTATTTTTCATGGTGCAATCAAACGGACCCTAAGATCAAATTGGTATGCCATTCAAGCTTCTATAGTACTTGAAGCACTTCGTGCTCGTTTTGACGACAAAGTCACAATGACAATAATCCAACTCATCTAGAAAAAAAAATGAAATAAAATACTCACAGTTGAAATTCCAGTTTTCATCTACCAATATGTTGTAACCTAAATCATGCAACTAATGATCTATTTATAAAATACAGGTCCAGTAAATTAGTAAAATAAACTAGCGGATGATGATTTGTGTGCCCTTCGGGATTTTCTTATCTTGGCCAACCGCGCATATCTATATGTCGTACCTTTGGCATATGACATTTATTAAATAATTATACATCAAAATCATAAAGAGAAATAATAATATGAAAATGGAGTACAAATTATAATGTCAAATTGAAGCCTTAGGATCGACCACTACCGTTTTTTTTTCTCTTTGCAATTTTTATTATCCATTTTTTAAGGGGAGTCGTTGATACCAATCAAGAACTAATGAAACACAAATCAATAGTCAACTATTTTGTAATTCCTGTTAATAAACATGGTAGTCATGTTACAGTTGAGAATTAGTGCATATTCGGATGTGAAGTCTCTGTTACCACGTGATTTCGTGTGGTGCAAGATAGTCTTATGTTGACGTCAAGCTTGACCTATGTGTGAAGAAGGAAGGTATGTGACCGTTCAAAGTGAAGTACTTTCTGCAAAATAAAGACATGTTAACCTTCGTTAGAACTATTTTACAATGGTGAAGCTAGAAGACTACTTCTCATTAGGCTCTACCTAGACAGAGACGCGTGAACTTGTTGATGGATCCCGTGTCACGGGTCAAACAGTCCGCTAATAATTTTGATAAAAAAAAATACAATAATCTTTGATTTTTGTAATTTAGCAAAATTTACAAAATAATAATCAAAAAAATTAAGGACAACTCATTTTGTTTTTTTTGTCTTTTTCTTTTGACTTGATGAAGTGAAATCAAACCATCGATTTTCACTTTACTATCACTTTTCTATTGTACTCGATTGCAACCATCACTTAAAGTAAGAAGTGCCAATCCTGTAGTCTGATCAAAAGATGGAATTGTAATTAGAGCACAAAATTGTTCTTCTTTTATTATGCAAAGGCGCGAAGAAACCGTTTTCTATAAAATTATCATTGAAGCATCATGTCTTGTCCTCGTTCATGAAGTCAGCCGAGCCTAACTGCTGATGAAAAAGAACAAAATTTTTGATTTCTAAAACTTAATTTCTATCTCGATTTCTTACTATACTTAGACCAATTCTCACCTAAGGATCTGCATTAAAAATGGTAAGAAAATTAGCTTAAAATATACTAACAGATTTTCAATTCATATCCTTATAGTTTCCTTTTAAACAGATTTGAAAACATGGAAAATATAAAACCTAAAATATGACAAGTTGTACTTACGTTTCTCGAAATCAAACAATAATATATAAGTAAACACAATAATAATAATAATAATAAATCCCAATTCAAATATTCTGAACAAATTTGTTTACCATCACAGTCAGTAAGAACTAACTATAGCTTGTTCAATCGTAACTTTTGCACTTATCTCAATGTTGGACAATTAAAAATCAACAATAAAAATTAAGAAAAATCCAACATATAAGATGTGTAAAAATAGAATAATACAATTTGTAGTCAGATTACGGTAGTTGCCCAGCATGCATTCTATGTGGCAGTTTGTTATTTGAGATATTAATTTCTTATAATCTTTTTGTTTTAAACAACAAGCTAATACTTCAATAACAAACTAACACATAGAATATGCCACATGCATTTTTTCAACACGTCAACGTGATTCATATAAGGTCATCTTCTTGATAAACCGATCAATATTTAGAGAGTTTAGAGCCTGGCATTGTATCTTAGAAACATGTTTTCCAAAAAGCCATTTGCAATCTTAGAGTTATTACTTCAGTGGGGGGAAACATTGTTTTCGTACAGTAATAATAATATTGAGACACCTTGCCCATAATTCTCTTTCTACATTTCTTTCTCTCCTTTTATATTTCTGAAAATTTCTCAACAGTTGCGTTACATTCAAGAATTAGTGGAAATTAGGATGCGAAGTCCAGCTTCAGCAATTGTGTAATTTCTATGTCAATCCAGAGTTCTTATTATTATTTTTAATATTAATTTCATTATATTACAATTTTACTTTGAACATTAACTTGCAAATGCTAATCAATGCAAGACAGCTATCAATATTTAGCAAGACAATTTGAATTTTTTTTTAAAAATCCAAATTAGGAATTTGATAGGTTGAAATTGTAAGGCCCAGACCACACACAATATGAGAATTGAAACAAACTATAACAAAAACAGTAAAATAAGAACTGCAGAAATTAAAGAATGAAGACACAAGAATTATTTCGGCCTTAGCCCTGGAGGTTCGGTGACTGCTTCTAATACCTACATCCCCCGTTGAGCATCCATAAAAAGGATTATGCTCAAATACACTAAATCAGCCATAAAATGACAACAAAGATTACAGAGAGTTCGACAAAGAGATATGATACTTATTTCTCAAAATACAACAGAAGATACCTTACGATTCACCCAGAAATCACCAAGAATACCTTCGAACACACACTAAGTATTACATCAGAGGAATCACTCAGAACCTCACAATATTCACACAAAATATTACAATCGAAAGTAGATTTAACTATAACAATACTTTAAATCAGAGATTTAGTGAAATCAGCCATTAAGAATCAAACCTTATCTCATTCTCTCGTTTTTCTCTCAAAATCAGAAACCCTAAAAGTCTCCAGAGAATATGAATGAATCGAATGAGAGTCCAAAAGCCTTCAGCCTGGGTATATAGAGAGTCCAGCATCCAATGACCATAAGTGAGCCATGCGTCTCCCATCAGAACAATGACCCTTCAATTAAAAGAAGCGTGCTTTGTAAACACGATTTCAACCATAATGCTGGGAGTACACAAATGGACAAGGATCCAACCCAACATTCTCCACCTCGCTACCTAATTTTGGGCTCTAAGTGCATCCAGGAACATAAGCACTGATCATCTCATTTGCTCTGAGTATCAACATCAAGATTACAAAGAATCAATAGAAAGAAATTTAAGACAATTTAAAAATTTGTTTAAAAGAATCACTTTAGTATCCATATCTGAAGGATTATGTTTAGTTGAAATCTTTTTCAATCCTTATTATATCCTTAGAAATAACATCTCTAATGAAGTGATATTTAGCATCAATGTGCTTAATTCTATCATGAAACATGTAATTTTTACTAAGATGTATATCACTTTGATTATAAGAAAACAGAGCAGTTTGAGGATCAACAAAACCAAGTTCAGATAATAATCCAGTTAACCACATTCCTTCCTTTATAGCATCAGTGCCAAAAATATACTCAGCCTCATTAGATGACAAAGCAACAATGTTTTGCAATTGAGATTTCCAGCTAATGACGATACCACATAAGGTATAAAAATAAGATGAAGTTGATTTCCTATTACTCTATCACCAAAAAAATATAAATCAATGTATCCCTTTAACAAAACACCATCTTTATTAGATTTAAACACTAAACCTAAATTAGCAGTACTTTTCAGGTACTTTAATAGCCATTTTAAAGCATTCCAGTGATCTTCTTTATGATTACTCATAAATCTACTTAAAATACTAATGCTATGAACAAGATCAGGCCTAGTACAGATCATTAAGTACATAACAGAGCCTCTAACATTAGTATAAGGTATTCTAGACATTCTAGCATATTCTTCTTCAGTTTTAGGGCAACATTCAGAAGACAATTTGTAATGATTTGTAAGAGGTACGCTCACAAGTTTGCAGTTATACATATCAAACTTTTTTAAAACTTTAGTCACATAATCACGTTGATTTAAAAACAACAAATCCTTATATTTATTTCTATCAATTTGCATACCTAAAATTCTCTTAGCTGCACCAAGATCTTTCATATCAAACTCAGTTTTAAACTTCAGTTTAATAGATTCAATTTTTCTTTTATCACAACTTACAAGTAACATATCATCCACATAAAGGACAAGATATAAAGAATTTTACCTCCACTACCTTTGCAATATAAGCAGGTATCATATTAGCATCTTTTGAAGCCCAATTTCAACACAAAAGCATCAAACCTTTTGTACCATTGTCAGGGACTTATTTTATTCCATACAATGATTTCTTCAACAAACAAACAATATTTTCTGGATTTTATTTTTCATAACCCACTGGCTATCTCATGTAAATAGTTTCCTCAAGTTCACCATGCAAGAAAGCAGTTTTGACATCAAGCTGATCAAGTTCCCATTTAAATTGAGAAACAAGGGCAAGCAAGCATCCAATGGTAGTGTATTTAACCCCAAGAGAAAAAATTTCACTATAATCAATACCCTCATTTTGAGTGAAGTCTTTAGCTACTGATCTAGCTTTAAATCTTATATTATTATTCCCTCCTTCACCATGTTTGATTTTATAGATCCAATTACAATCTATAATTTTCTGCCCTTTAAGTTTTTCAACTAGTTCCTAAGTTTTATTTTCAAGCAAAGAAGTCATTTCTTCTTCCATAGCAGCTTTCCAATCTTTACTTTGGCATCATCATAGGTATTTGGTTCATTTTCAAATTGTTCTTGATAGGTAAATAAAGAAGCTAAATATTCATTGTCAAATCTGGTGGAAGGTCTGGTCTGTCTTCTCTCTATCTCTTGTGAGTCGATACTCTTCAAGAGGTAAATGAGAAGACACAGATTGATCCATATCTTCAGGTTGATCAGAAACAGTTTCAGAATCAGAACAAACACCTTGTTCTAGGTTTCAATTACAGGTTCAGAATTATCAACACTATTATTAGATAACTCTACCTCAATTTGAACATCCTTCTCCGTTAGATTATTATCTTTTCCCTCAAGGCAAGGCATAAAAAATTCATTGAAGATGACATATTTTCTAATTATCACTTTAAATCCTCTTTTAGATTTAGCCCATAGTCTGTGACCTTTAACTCGATCATCATAACCTAGGAACACACATTTATGAGATCTTGGTTCAAGTTTACCATTATTTTGATGAGTATAAGCAGCACAGCCAAAAACTTTCAAGTGAGAATAATTCACAGAATTATCAAACCACACATTTCAGGAACAACAAAATTTAAAGCACTGGTAGGACTTCTATTAATTAAATAAGCAGCAGTTTTAACTGCTTCATCCCAAAACATTTTTGGTAGACCAGAACTCAACAGCATACATCTGACTTTATTCAACAAAGTTCTATTCATTCTTTCAATCATACCATTTTGTTGTGGAGTATATGTAACAGTTCTATGTCTCACAATACCATGATCTTTAAAAAAATTATTGAATTCAAAATTACAGAATTCTAAACCATTATCAGTTCTCAAAATTTTTATTTTAAGATCAGTTTGATTTTCAACCCGTGTTTTCCATTCCTTAAAAACAGAGAAGGTTTTATCCTTAGATTTTGACAAATACACTCAAATTTTTCTTGAAAAATCATCTATGTTCAACAAGTAGTATTTGAAACCAGATAATGTAGACACAGAAGCAAAACCTCATAAGTCAGCATGCAAGTACTCAAGTTTTTGCTCAGATTTATGTGTTCCAGTTGGAAATGGAAGTTTTACATGTTTTCCTATAATATATTGTTCACAAGAATCAAAGTCTCCATTGTTTAATTTTCCAAAAACACCTTTAGATTTCAGAAAATTTAACCATTTTTTTTTTCCAATGTGACCAAATCTTTCATGCCACAATTTAACCAAAGTAAAGTTTTCAGAAATGGTAACAGCTGTCAAACCCAACAAAGGTTTATCCTTTAAGTAGTACAAACTATGTTTCTTAGGGGAAGATATGATCAAATCATTTTCTTTAAGAATATTGATGTATCCTTTCCCCATATTTATGTTAAACTCCATGTCATCTGACATGCCTAAGGACACTAAGTTCTTTTCAAATCTGGGATAAACCTAGTTTCTTTTAGTATCAGAACATAACCATTTTCTAAAAGGAGTTTAACAGTCCCAATCCCACTTATTTTACAGGCATAGTTATTTCCCGTTATAACTTGCCCTCCTTTTGTTTTAACAAAATCAATGAAACAATTTTTGTTAGGGCACAAATGAAAAGAACAGCATGAGTCAAGTATCCACTCATCACTCAGTTTCTTTCCAACACTGACAAGGACTAAACCATTCTCATTTCTGGGTTTATTATAAGCAAGGGCAGTATTTCCCTCTTGAAAACCTTTTTCTCTTGATTCATTTTTCTTTTCAAAACAATGTTTAGCAAAATGACCAATTTTACCACAACAATAACACTTTCTGCCCTTAGCTTTCTTCCTGGTCTTATTCCTTTCAGTCCACTTTTTATTTTCCCTTGAAAACTTAGGATGGTAATCAGATTTACCAAAATTTTTCCTTTTGATAACAAATTTATTCGAGTGTGACTAGTACTTGACTCAGGCTTCATATCTTGTGCCTTATATTTCAAAGCATTGCTCATTACATCGGTACTAAGTTCAGCCCTACCATATTCTAAGGCAACCTTAATGTCTTTATACCTGTCACTTATGGAGTTTAACAAAACTGCAGACAATTGATCTTTTGAGAGTTTTTAATCACAATTGGCCAAGTCTTGAGTAAGTTTAGTAAATCTGTTCAAATTTTCATCCAAATCAACTGAGTGATCCATTTTGAAAGAGAAGAATTATTTTAAAAGAAAATATTTGTTGGGAGTAGTTTTAGTCACATATGTGGCATGAAGCTTAGTCCACAATTCAGCTACAATTTTAGTTTTACCTATACTTCTTATCCATTTTCAGACAAGTGCACGAAAATAGTACTTCAAACAACTTCTTCAAGTTCAGCTCTCTTATCAGGAATAAGATCAGCATGCTAGGTATTATCAAGAGCTTTAGTACATCTCATTTGCATCACAATAGCTTTCATTTTCTGACTCCACAAGTTAAAATCAATTTTTCCATCAAACTGACTAACTTCAAATATAACAGAGGCCATGTTAAAGTTAATTCAGATACACAGACTGATGACTAGTACACAGCAAGAAAAGAAAACAGGAGATCAGAGTATTCATAGATATAAAATCAAAGTAGTACACATAGTAGAACAAGATTTTCAAACAGCAGCAATTAACAAGGAATAAGAAGACCAAGATCCAAGAGAATACACAATAATAGAGATCACACACTATGTTTCACAGATCACTCCATTAAGATTCTCCAAGAACACACCCAAACTTGATTTATCTCAGATTCTAGGAGCCTCGCAAGAGCTCCTGGACAAAGATTAGTCTCAAAAGGGTTACAACGGTGTACGGAAAAATCAAGGGTATGGTCAAGAAACCCTAATTCAAAAGTGAATTTTTAAAAATTTAAAAAGATCTCACCAAAGGAGTTTATATAAACTCGATTCCTTGTGATCTTCTTCAGAGAATATTCAAATCCTTCAGGATCTGAAGCATATCTGTCTCCTTCCCAAAGATTCAGGCAACTTATTCAACCAGTCCAAGCTTTGATACCATTGTAAGGCCCAAACCACACACAATATGAGAATCAAGACAAACTATAACCAAAACAGTAAAATAAGAACTACGGAAATTAAAGAATGAACACAAGAATTATTTTGGCTTTAGTCCCGGAGGTTCGGTGACCGCTTCTAACATCTACATCCCCCGTTGAGTATCCATAAAAAGGATTATGCTCATATGCACTAAATCAGCCACAAAATGACAAGAAAGATTATAGAAAGTCCGAGAAAGAAATATGAGACTTATCTCTCAAAATAAAATAGAAGATAGCCCACGATTCACCCAGAAATCACCAAGAACACCTTCGAACACACTAAGTATTACAACAGAGGAATTACTCCGAACATCACAATATTCACACAGAATATTACAATCGAATGTAGATCTAACTATTACAATACGTTAAATCAGAGATTTAAAGTGAAATCAGCCATCAAGAATCAAACCCTATCTCCTTCTCTCGTTTTTCTCTCAAAACTAGAAACCCTCGAAGTCTCCAGAAAATACAAATGAATAGAATGAGAGTCCAAAAGCCTTCAGCCTTTGTATATAGAGAGTCTAGCATCTAACGACCATAAGTTAGCCATGCTTCTGCCATCAGAAAAAAGACACTTCAATTAAAAGAAGCGTGTTTTGTAAACACGATTTCAACCAAAATGCTGGGAGCACACAAATGGGCTAGGATCCAGCCTAACAAAAATCATTTTTCAACCTATTCAAATTGTTTTCTATAATATTAAACGTACACGTTTATATGTAGAATTAGAGAGGAAAAAGTAAATTACAGCTAAAGAAGATATTATAAATAACATTTGCGAAAGTTTATTTATTATTGCAAGTAATACAACTTACAAAAAAGATAGAATGCGTCAAATTTATCAGAAAAAAGGCATTGCCTTGAGATTATTACAACAATGTACCATATCATATATGAGAGAACACATTTTTCTAACTATTTTTCATACATAGATTTTCCACTCATTATGTCACACACTTGCAAAAATTACGTTGGAAATGTGGACACCAATGGTTTCTTGATCAAAAAGGCCATGTAGTAACAAGTTTTTGCAACCATTAAAAATGTTTTCTTGATATTTGAATCAATTTCATTGGATTCTTGAAGGACTAATTGCACTAATGCCTGCATATCAGTTTCATTTTCCTTGTATTTGATGCCGTGAGGTACTTTGTGATCTCTGTTTTCCATATTATGTACCTACATATAAATTGCATCCAAATGAAAATCAAGACAGAATATGAATCAAGAGATGCAGCTAAAAGCTGTCAAATAAACACTATTCTTGATGTGTAAGGTGTGGTATAAAGTTACTTCGATGTTATTTGTACTTTAGGATGTACAGAAATGGAAAATTCGACATGAAAATGTTAATATCTAAAAAAGTAGGACATGAACCAATATAAAAATATTGTAAAGAAAATTGTATGATTATTTTGTTACAAGTTCACTATTTAGTCGTAAATTTTTTTTATATGTAACATCATTTTAAAGTCTAATCACTTGAACATTTATATACTATAAGGGTTATGTTAAGATTTGAAGTTCCATCTTAAAATGTCGATCTTTTAAAATGGAACCCCAAATCTTACATGATATCAGAGCTCGTTAAATTTCAACGAGCAATTTGATCCAATTAAGGCTAAAAAATAATGAACATACGGATTTCAAGATTGGTCTGCTCAAGCGAGCTATTAAGGAATAGAATCCCATATAGAATAAAGACGAAAATATAAACCAATTTATAAAAATTTGAGTTATTTCTCTTAATAAGGTTGACATTTTAATATAGAACCCCAAATCATAATAGGTTAAAGCCTACAATTAAGTTAGTTTTAGTTGAAGTCAACCAATACTCGAAGTCAGCAGAAAAGCCAACAATGTGCAATACTTGAATTATGTTTCTAAATATTTTTGGCCAAAAATTCTTTGAATTTTCTTAAATATGGAAACAAAGTGCGGCCAAAATATGAATGTATCTTTTTGAAGGTTTCAGTGTAACCTAGTTCCTATTCTACAAAAAACTTCATTAGCTTTCAGATTTGTGCTATGTACCTTGTTATTTTGATATTCTTTAAGCTGATGACAAATTTTGTTTGTGAGCTTGGAGAACTTGTTGTATTTTGGATGCAGCAACGTGTCTTCAGAAACCATCAGCCAGCACAAGTGTTTAGTGTGTGTATTAGGAGCTCGACTTCGTTGTTGTATTCAAGATCTTCGTTGTTCAGTTTTGACAACCATGTTTCCCACTACATTATACGAACCAAAAGTGGGTCGTCATTTATAAAAATTGTGTAAGTGTGAGGTCCTTCAAAACTATGAGTCAAACATAGTAAAGCAAACGAGCATGTTGAATACAAATTTTAGTAGATAATATTGAACTTACAGCATAATGCAGATTGTGACTGATATCTTTGTCATGCTCTCGTTGGGTCTCTATAGAGTGTTGGTCAAGAGTTTTTAGTAGAATATCAAGTATTCTTCGTCCAATCTTATAGCTGCCCATAAGACAAAGAAAAAAGTTAAAATAATTTACTAAATTGTCCAATTCTTTGTAGTACTCGATATGAAAATGCTGACTATCTTGTCATTTATGTGGATTCATAAAACTTATAAGTAAACGAGTAGATATTAAATTCTTTTTTCTCTTTCCTAAGTCCCGGAAGTCTCTGAATTTCGATAGTAAATCAATCCTTTCCTCCAAATTGTTACTTTCTCTAATGAAATAAAATGTCATTAGCCTAAAAATAATTTGAGATTTAGCCCAATCAAGTCTCACATTTGACCTCACTGGTTCAAATATATTTGCAGGTGCCACGAAATAGGCAAGAAGAAGGTCCTTACTACTTATCCCAAGTTCTTTCAATTTGCAATTTCCATACCACCTGCACAATAAATCACAGCTAATACTAAGTATACTTAGTGTTCATATTTGCAACTTCAATAAAAGCAAAATGACTACTCTCAAACCTACTTATTTATCTATAAGTAAATTTTTAAGCAGATCTAGTGAAAGGGGTACTTACTCTTCTAGAAAGTACCATTCCCTTTGATGTTGTGCCTGACATCTACTAGAATCCAATTTTGCAAGCTTAAGATACTTAGGTACGGTTCTCTTTATGTTTCAGTTTTGTGTTTTGAGTTTTGAATTCATTTTGTGTTTTGTGTTTTGAGTGTCCATTTTGAGATTGTTGAAAATATGTTCTTTTTGTCATTTTGAAAAATTGTTTTGAAAACACCCAAAATAA
>CAIGRL010092069.1:0-12182 GCA_903798325.1 Fraxinus xanthoxyloides
TGCTGTCACAAGACTCGATCTGTCGATAAATTTTTTTGCACTTTACTGTATTGCAACTAGTAATATATCCTACAATGACTCCTAGAGGAATTTACTCTAGTGCGTGATATAGTTATAAAACAAAGAGACTTGGACTCCATTTGATAACACATATTTTTCATGAAAAATATTTTTTTTTATTTTTAAACTTTTGTAGTGTTTGATAAGTTCCAAAATTCCCAATTTTTGAGGAAAATAAATTCTTTGTATTTTGGTGGGTAAATATTTTTCAGGTTTTTTTTTTTCCAATTGGAAAAAATTCTAGATACAATGGTAAAAATTTTTTTCCCATTTTTATTGGCTTTTTTCATGCAAAATAAAGTCAAATGAATGATATTCGGTATAACTATTTTTTTTTTTCAATTTTTTTGACAATTTGAACAAATTCTAAATCCAATAGTAGAAAACATTATCACTTTAATGGACAGTTTTCATAAAAACGAAGCCAAACGGACATCAAACTTTCAATATTTTCTATGAAAAATTATACCAATCAAACACAATTAATTACAATTCTTATTAAAATAATTTCTAGGCAAATCAATTCCCTATAAAACATTTTCTTTCGACTCATTTTTTACCTTTGCAATCAAACATATCCTTAGTGTAGAAATCATGTTCTCATCCCCCGCTTGTTTACCATTTGGGACGATTCTTTGGACCGAGAAAAATGGGACGATCTGGAGTGGGGAATTTTTCCATCCCTTATCGGGTACACAAACTCCCTTAAGATTAGCCAACAAGCAGAACCCACAAATTTTGAAATCCATGGATAATGATCTGCAACCCAACTTCCAGAGCCCATATCCGTAGATGTTTGGCCCATATGGTTTACAGCTTTTCTGGACCATATATGTGGATCGATTCAAAGTGGATACCCATTTATTACATGGATTAGACCGTAAATTTCAAGTACGTTGGTGTTATTTGGATATGGGCTTAGGGTACGTCAATTTTTACATACCGGTAACCCATATGTTGAGGCCCAAGGATGAAATCCGCTACACTATAGGCCAATCGAAACCTCATGGACCAACAAATGTCGGATTCGATTAGCTTAGGGCATGTTCTCTATGTTATTTTCGGGCAATTTTCAGTTTTCAATTTTTGTAAACACTGAAAACATATCTACTTACCTATTTTCAAAAACGAATTTTCAAAAATGAGTTTAAAATTTACAAAGAAAACGGAAAACATCAAAAAGTCGTTTTGACTGTTTTCAGTTAAAACCAAGCGAAGACTTCATTTTTTTTATTTTTGAAAACAATTATTCAAAATAACAAAAAGAAAGCGTTTTCAGCAATTTCAAAATGGACACTCAAAATACAAAACTCAAAATGAATTCAAAATTGAAACACGAAGAGAACAGCACCTTAGCTTTTAGCTTTCACGTAGCAAACTTCTCCATAGGATTTAATGGAGACAAAATGGGTATGGGATCAAATTATTAGTTACCTTGCAAAGAGGTTATTGCTACTAAATGGTTCTTGAGTTGCAGATGTTCCCGTTCAGGGGTTTCAATCAGCATTTCATCACATATTAGGAATTGGTCAAGATCAACATCTACTTAACATTTTGAATTTTGCTCTTGAATTGACTATTGAAAAAGTAGGGGCGTTAAGTTTGGACAAAAAGAACTAAAGAAATGAAATTGTTTTTTATTTTTTTAATTAATATTTTTCATGGGATGAGCACAATCCACGACCTCAGACCACATCGTTATCGTTCTTTTGCTATCTAATCTTTGCCAGATTGTTATAAAATTAAGACACTTAATGCCCCAACTATTTGTTATTTAAGACAAGAAGAAAAAATTGTACAAAAGCCACCAAATAAAGAAAATGTTCGGAGAGTGTCCCCTTTATTGAACCCTTATGTTGAATATGATATTGACATTTTCGAGGTTGAGTGCTGCACTTCAATATTATAAGGGAGCTTCTTCTTCTTCTTCTTTTTTTTTTCCGGGTTTTTTTGTGTAACTTTTTTTTTTCAACCTAGTCCCGTTCATTTCTTTTAACCACACCTCATATAATCCCTTATTTTCAGTACATATAAATTAATCACATGTTCATCCAAAGTTCAAGAATATTACGTGCCACAAAGGGCAACAACAATTCAACTTTCACGTGACTCGTGACTCTTTCAAGTTCCAACAAAGTTACGCAATGATGTCCCTTTTACTCATTATTCAAATGTAAACCTCAATATTAGAATAAAGTAATTTTGTTTACGGCGAACATCCTTAATCATTCTTAAATGTCCATGCAAGTAAACTAATTAATGTAATAATCAAACCCACAAAATATCATTAATTAAATAAGTTGCAAGAGCGGTACAATGATGATTTCTTTCAACTTTTTATAGTGTGAAGGCAAATCGTGACACTTGTGTGTTAATTCCATTAGTTAAAATTGTTGTATCTATGTGAAAAATAATATCTTACTATAGGAGCATAATGGGAACATAAAGGCACTATAATTAGCATAAATGGATTGAGTTAGGTGACTTGACAAATTATTGCAATATGGAGTAATTTGAGGTGTTTAGGACATGCTTGTCTGCATGTTGGACAATGTTTTTAACTTTGTCCAACATATGGTCTCAACTCATTTAATTTTGTAGGGCTAATCCTTTGAAAATCACGGAATGTGGACGCTCCATCAATTCAAGTTGTTAATGTTACATACTCACACATGTGCATACATACCATGTGAGGACCGGTATTGAGTGTGTAGGTGATTACATACGTACGTGGTCACATAATGAAAGAAGAGTAATCTTTTAAATATTGAAATCAATACTCGTATTTTCAGAATCAGTCTGTATATACCTTATACGTACATATAATGTTAAAAAATGTTTCTTTGTAGTTTAATTTATTACCTTCTCCATTCTATGCGAATACTTACAAAATAGTTTGTCGAAGCCTTCCGACCTTCAAGTCGAACTGGAAAAAGAATGATAATATAAAATGAGAAGTAGAAAACATGAATGTAGTAGGAATTTTTCCTTGCACCCCCATGCCACCCCAGTCCCACACATGAATATATACGTATGGTATGGTTGAAGATAATATTTAGAAGAAAGTTGAAAATTAATTATTTCATTCATATACGTTTAATTATTTGTCTACGTAGAACACGTCGACTAGAGTTCCAATTAAGCTCCTGTTTGGTAGAGATTAAATTAGTGGGTTTTGATAAAAATTAATGAAATATGTGGTCAGAAAAGTTATGAATCCCGTGAAATGTGTGATTAAAATTAATTGTTAACTATGATTTAAAATTTTAATCAAAATGAAACATGGGCTAAATATTGAATATCAAAGGGAAAGTAGTCATATGTGGACGGTAGTCGGTGAAATCGGATTTTTAATACTGACATCGATCATTTCATTATTGGAATCTAGTTTTTGGAACCCAACATGGACACGTCAACAATAAATTCTACAATCTTTTCAAGTTCAAACCAAAAGAATGGAGAACCAAAATGTCTCGTGTTGATTTGCATTCGGAAGAGGATGAAATAGGAATGGTCTATTCCAAAAATGTGGGCCAAAATAGGGCTATTTGAATCCGTTTGAAGACAATATTAGTCTATTTCGTATATATTGGTCCCAACAATAAAGTGATAATATAATTTCTTTCTTTTTTTATTTTTTTTTTGTGAGTAGGAGAAAATTGAATTAATTTTTATGCTAGTAACATAATCAAGCTCCAGCTCATCTCACCTCCATCTCGTTCATCTCCAACTCAACTTGCGCCAACTGCATCCAACTGGAATTAGTTAGCACTTCAGTTTGTTCAATTGGTGCAAGTTGAACTGGAGATGAACGAGATAAAAAGCTGAAGATGAGATGAGCTGAAGCTTGATTTTGTTAGGAAGGGAGAAAATTAGGGTTTTATTTCGTGGAAATTATTCTTTGTATATATTTAAAATTATTACTCATATAAATGATTCTTCATTAATAGTTATAAGATAATATTGACATTAACATTAAACAATGATAAAAATATTTCTAAAATCAAATTCATTCAAAATTTGAAATAAACATTTGGTAATTATCATCCTTCCCTTTAATTATCTAAACTTTTTTAGGTGTAACAAACAATAAAAAAATAGATAATAATTATAGCCCTTAGCATAAAAGTGAAATAGGCTAAAATAAGATGTCGTTCATTTTCAATCATTTTATTTACTACTGCGTATCAAATTTCTCTAATTATCACATTTACCATATTAGACTGACCAATATCAAACGGTATTTTCCACATTTTTCATTAAATTATATTTCATTTTTTTCTCTTGTCAATTAAATATTTTCCAATAAAATAATATTACACATAAATTTAAAAATATTTCTTTTTTTTTTAATCACATGCTTTCTAAAAAAATAACTATTACCCATTAGTTAAAACAAAAAATCCATAAGTCGAAAGCGTACCGAATAAGCAATTGTCCATAACGAATTCAAAAGGGTCCAAACAGCACATTGTTCCATGCTACAGTTTTTGCAGAACCAATGCGTTGTTCCAATAATAGAATTAAAAACGCCTTTTTGCGCTGTCAATTTATACAATTAATGTACACAAATTGGTGTAATTTCACTAATCCGTGCACAAACACCAAGTAAATAAATACCTATGTAGCAATAATCCACACAAAATGCGTGTGTTCATATCAATATCAAATCTTTAGTACCATTTAATTAATTAGCCATACTTTTTAGGCATGCATGCATAGCTTGATTACAAGGGCCAAGTGTATTAGTGTGGTTAGTGATGACAAACGGGCCAAGTTGTTCGGGCGTGTCTCGAGCCAAGCGGCAAGCGAGCTCAACGCTCGGCTTGTCGAGATCGCGAGCGGCTCCTGTGTAAGGCCCACGAGCCGAGCTCGTGAAAATTTTAAAAAAAAAACTTTAAAAAAAAGGTGAAAAATAAAAAATAAAAAAAAAAAATTCAAAAATACTCACGAGCTTGCGGCTCGGCTCATGAGCTCGTTTCTCACATGCCTCGAGCTCGAACCGGTTCGGCTTAGCCCATTGCCATCACTAGGGTACTCAATCGATTGTATAATACTTGAACGGTATATAATTCGTTTAATGGTAAGTTTCAAACATGTGTGACGCTGACAAAGTTTACCCATCTTTCTTCTTTTAACTTTCTTAAATTAGCGATCGAGAAGTAAATAGTATAAAAGAGGGTAAAAATTGAACACATAGCTACACGAGTTTGTCGATGAAAATTGTAATGTACAAGGAATGCTTAGGACATTGGTTTGTGGTGAAAACGAACTTCATTGAATTGTTAGATTTTTCTGATACATTTCAGAATTCTTTGGACTACGTTTGCAAGTGGCTTCAAATATTCTCGTACAAATTTGGATGCTAATGCTGTAAACAGAAGAAGAAAACTGTCATTTTTGTACTAGGGTGTGTTTGGGCCACATTATTTTGAAATGATGTATTTTGAAATAGTGGATTGATGTAGAATGTGTGGTTGAAAAAGAAGGAAAAGTTATTGATGTGATGAAAAATATTATTTTATTGAAGAATGTGTGGTTGAAAATGAGTAGAAGAATGAAAATGAGAAATTTAATGNCACGAGTTTGTCGATGAAAATTGTAATGTACAAGGAATGCTTAGGACATTGGTTTGTGGTGAAAACGAACTTCATTGAATTGTTAGATTTTTCTGATACATTTCAGAATTCTTTGGACTACGTTTGCAAGTGGCTTCAAATATTCTCGTACAAATTTGGATGCTAATGCTGTAAACAGAAGAAGAAAACTGTCATTTTTGTACTAGGGTGTGTTTGGGCCACATTATTTTGAAATGATGTATTTTGAAATAGTGGATTGATGTAGAATGTGTGGTTGAAAAAGAAGGAAAAATTATTAATGTAATGAAAAATATTATTTTATTAAAAAATAATTTAGTAATATTACTTGGAAATTTTTAGCCTACTAAGATAAAGTTTTATTAAATTAACAAGAAAATGACACTAATTTCTAAGTGAATAGAATATTATAAAATATCATGAAACAATGCAAAACTACTTTTGGACAAGTGACATAATGGCTCTAAAAGTGATTAGCAATGTGGAATTGTCTCAAAACAATATTGTTGACCTAAATAAGGTAGTGCATGTCACGTTGTAAGACTAATTGGTATACATTATATTATAATATGTGAGAATTTCTATGCTTTGGACCATAATCTTGACTCAACGTGTAACTTTTGAGGGTTCATTAATATAATATACAGTTGAGATAAGATCAAAATTTATAAAATGAGAGACGTATGACAAAATTTATCGATTATTTCGTTACGAAAGTCGAATAAAAAGAATAATCATCTTTATCAACCAATAATATTGCTATAATAAAATTGTCCCTATAAATCCCCGCCGTTGATTGCTTCGCCCACAAAGTCCACCACCCAAAATTGATAGCGACAGGCACAACTCATGGTGGACACACTGGTCATTAACATTTTTTGCCGGTGATATTTTCATTTTTTTTTTTTTAATTTTGGAGTTAATATTTTTATATTTCATGTGCACATATTATTGGAGGCTGAATATATTATTCACCATATAAAATCATTTTGATTTTTATCATAATGTAACATTTCTCTTGGTAAAGACACGATCATATTCACGCTCTACAAAGTTGTAAGACCATATAAAGGCTCAAATCCAATGTCGAAAGGTTTAGAAAGTTGGTGATCAAATATTAAAGAAGTCGGTAACGGAAGCCCTAGTGACCAAATTCCTATGGAGTTCGACCCACATAAACAGCACACCGATCTAGATTATGGATAGTGTCTCGGAACGAGGCTCGACTAGATAAATTTGAAGTAGTGAAATAATAACAAATTTGCAATATTATACCATATAAAAGTTGGCCAACAAAAAAGAAAAAAAAAAAAGGAAAAATCAGTGCAGAGTGATGGAGACCCATTCTTAGGATATCGGCTAATAGACACTGGAAGATCCACAAAAGATAACAAGGTCAAAAAGAGTAGACACACTGTACAATATGAGAAATGGACCACCAAAAAACAAAAACTTTGACCCCACAGTAAAAGCCCTAGAAAACCCATAATCCCCAATCCCAATACACATTGCAATGTGAATTGACTGAATTGCCCACCTGTGAGTTCCTGACACGTGGCAACAGATTCTTGAATCTTTGAATGGTCAAAGACCCGAAGGTAATTGCCTTATTTGGTTTGGCGTGAATTCCTTTAGGGACTTCAGATTTTCTTCAAAACAAGAAAAAAAAAAAGGTGCTTATTTAAGTTATGTACAGCAAAAAGAGAGAACAAGTAACACAAGCCCAACTTTTCTTTGCTTTCTCTCCTTTTCATGTGCGTAAACAACTCTTCCTCTGCACCAAGGCATCCTCTCTTTCAAAACAACCAAAGAGAAAAGCAAAGTACAACTTATATATATGGGCGTGGGTAGGATGGGGTGGGGTGGGGTATATAAGATATTGGTCCACTTTCACATAAAGATGTTAAGAAATTTCACAGAAAAGATTCCGAAATTTCATAATCTATATACAACCCTCTTGTTCCTATAATCTGTACAATTCTCACTATCAAAGTCCCCACTCCCATATTTTGAATCTTCTCTCGGGGAAAAACATGTTCTTTACCTATGTCTTATCTTTCAAATCTTAACATTCCTCGGATACACCAAAAATTACTAATAAAATGAAAAAGAAACCATAAAACCAATATTCCCCCCTCCCACAATGGATGTACATATGACTTGCTTCCAACAATGGCTGATCTACAAAATTCAGCCATGACCATATTGCAGTTCCCATCACTGCCCATCAATCCCAACAAACGCCATCCGCAGCAATGATTATTTCAAGCAAAAAATGACATTCCCCAAGTCACTTTATGCAGCTCGATCCAATACCATTCAATATATAGAAAATTGTGGCTATCTGATTGGTGTCACCTATCCTCTACGAAGATTCTCCCTACGAAATCCTGGAATCTCTTAGAATATAGTTTCGGGTCAACAGCTGAAATTGAGGCAGGGTCTACCTGCCAGGATTTGTATGCGTGTTCTAGCTTCTTGCTGATATCGTAGTCTTGTAAAATATCGATGATCCCAAAGTAGAGGATAACTTCATAAACTTCACCACTCCTAGGAGGTGCCAAATTGCTAAATTCACCAGGAGTGTACTGATCGAAATCGCTCCTTCGAACCACTCGCTCTGCTCGGGCGGGCATGTTGGCCCCTAGCCTGATCAAGGGTTTCCTGATGAACAAATTTAAATGCAAACTCAGGCCTTATCCATAAAATACTCAAGAACATAATCTTAACAAAAGACAGTAGGAATTTACTGAGACAAATTCCAACGAATAACCAATTCATTTTGATAACATAAAGAACATAAGAAACACCTACCTGCCAGCTCGAATCCGATCCATGTCTTGTAGCTCTGCTTCAAGGAAACGACAACCTCGCATGAACTTTTCATTTTGAAATGAATCGGTCTTTCCTGAGAAGCAATGAGATTCATTTTAGCATTCTTACTTTCGCACAACATAATCTACCAAATTAGGAATTATAATAACACAATAATGTACCTGCCCGCAACATAAATGGTGACAAACCCATTTTGTCACCGCTATTCTCATCGCGGAAATGAAGACCAACCAAAAGGCTGTAATCCATGATTCTCTCTGTCTCCAAGAACTCACAGTCTCGATGTATTTGTCTGCCAAGATAATTTGACAAAATCAGCGAGCATTAATAGATCAAGTTATAAGCGTAACAGGGTACTCACTTGATTAGTTCTTGATACCAATTGCTTTGTAAGCGAAACACAAAATTAAGGTCGAGGTCCTTAAGAGTAGTAGTTTCATCAATTTCTCCCTCCGGCTTATCCGTTGTGCGGCCATGCGATGATCCTTTCAAATCAAACCTTCTATGGATCCGATAATCCGAGCAAAACATATTTCCCATCACAATAAACCGTGTCTAATATACAATAATGTAACAAGAGTTAGTTACATGCAGGACATTTTTAATCTAAATTTAGAATTGAACTGACAACATCAACTGCATACCTTGACGCCGCCCACTGGTTTGACGCAATGGACACCATAGAACTTTGTGACAAGAGAATTTTCATATCGAGAGACGTGCTGGTAATATCTAGGAAGCATCTTAATAAGCACCTGAAAAAGATTATGAAACATCAATTAGGAAAAGTAATTGACCGGGGTTTGATTCAACGATGACCTATATTGAATAAGAAAGTTCAATTCCAAGGTGCTAAATAAACATTTTGATTGCTGTCAAATATGCTATAGTCATAATTCTGCATCAATTCTTTTTAAGCTTCAACAAGTCAAAGAAGTAGGCAACTAACCTTGACTTCTGATTTCTTCGCTGTTTTGATCATAAACCTATCATCCTGTGTCAAATAAAAGGAACTTCCACTTTTCCCAGGAGATGAAAGCTCCCGCAGAGCATCATTTCCACAAATGGCTAACATATAATCAGCAGGATCGACTTGAAAAAGTTTCCTTAAATGTCTGATAACACAACAAACAAATCGACATTTTAAAATCTAATAGGCTGGCAATCGAAATTTAAATGCTACAATAGCTATCTAACAGAACATTAAATTTTCAAAAAAATATAGCAACTCATTTCCAAGGATTCATACTATGGCCTAATCAATGATGAACAATTACCTAAACACTACTGGACAATAATCTTTCCACCGGAAGTCCGCAGATTGATGAGGCGGCGTAAGCTTTGATCCTTCCGGAGGAAACCGAGTCCAGAACTTCTTCATAGGATCAAAATCACTCTGCTTAAGATCTCGTACTATAGAAGCATGCTTTCCAGCAGAATACCTAACAACATAATCACAAATACAATAAATATTCATTTTGGCATCACCAAATGCTTTAAAAAAATGCTATGGATGAACAGTAAATACAATCTATCTTAATCAACTTTGGATTCATTTTTACCTAATTCCGAGTTGGAGATTGAGCATCAGATCATAATTCTTGTGCCCTTTGGATATAGTCTCTCCTGGCTTCTTCACCTCCCCACTGAAACAACAGGGGTTCCTCCGGAATTGCCTAATCCCCTCCCGGTCCAACCCCAATCCATCCCTATATAGCATTGAGGCCTCGATATTGTCAATAATATCACAAGTGATATCCCCTGCCTCACCATCCGACTCCCAAATGCATATTCTTGGAAAAGACCTCTCTGTCATCCCACCATCCACGGACGATCTCTTCTTCCCTGCACTACCACCTATCGCGATGTTTACACTCTCTTCCCCCACCGTCATCAGTGGCGCTGATAATTTCTGACTAAAGTACCCCTTTAAAGCCCCCTCATTTCCATTCTCATTCCCATTCATCCCATTGGACTTATTGCTATTGTGGGCAGGGTAAAAAGTACCATTCAAGATTTGATTACTATGAGAATTTTTGCAAGAATCCTTCGACCAGCAGCCAATGTAGCAGCTACCATCAGGCCAAGTGAATACACCATCACCCTTGGGAACCCCATTCTCCCAATTCCCATCATATATATTCCCATTGTTCCAAACCAAAACACCCCTACCATTAATCATCCCATTCTTCCACTCCCCTTTATACTCATTCCCATTCTTCCATACATATCTTCCTTGTCCTTCCTGCAAATTCTTCTTCCAGTGTCCTTCGTAGTAATCCCCATTACTGTAATGCTTCACCCCGTACCCGTGCTTCCGGTCCGCCGACCACGACCCCCTGTACATATCACCATCAGATCCAATGAAAGTGCCGGAACCCTCCATCCGACCCGACTTGAAATCGCCTTCAAAAGTCGCACCCGATGGCCACGAAAATTTCCCCTTACCAGAGGCTTTCCCCCTTCTCCAATCACCTTCATACATACACCCATCTTTCCACAAATACTTACCGGATCCATGAGGCGTATTGTTTGCAAAAGTCCCAATATACAGATCCCCATTAGGAAGGTGCTTCTCGATCATATCAGCTGCATTTCCTGAGGGTGAAACAGACGTCGGGGTGACTCTACGGCATACAGCTTGAGATTTGTTTCTGGGTATAATTATAACTGATTTTGGTGTAGTGGTAGTAATAGTATTGGGTGCCATCTCTAATTTCTCTTCATTTACGTCCTGCTCTAATTTTTTCTTATCATTCTCTTCAAGCGATGCTGGTCTAATGAACAACAAAGGGTCGGGCATATTTCTTGAAGGAAAAAACAGAAAAAATCTATCTTTGTCTGGGTATAATTAATTTTTCTCTGGGACTGTAAACTACAGCCTTAAATGTTGATAGACGGCCAAGAAATACAGGTTCTGTAGCATTTTCTGGCCAATTTGTTTGTGGGTTCTAGGTGGGAATCCTAACAGACGGAAGAGTAGAGGGCAGGTTTCTAGAGAGAGAAACAAGAAACTGAAGAAGCAAGAGGAAAAGGCAAAAAGATGATAAAATGTGAAAGAATGAATGAAAGAATCAGTGCGTGATTATGTGAGAGAGAAAGTGGTGAAATTGGGAGTATTGAGCCAGCTTTGCATTTTCATTGTTTAAGCTGTACCATTGCCGAATGTTAGTTCACCTATACATACAATATACGTAAAACAGTGTAAGCAACTAACTGTAAGTATATACTGACACATCATCATTTCGTTAGATAAGGACGAATATGCCCTTGTGATTTGATAAAACTTACGTTAGAAACAGTAACCTACGTATTAGTTTCTCCGGTTTCATCGTGACGTAGTGGAATTGCCTACGAAAGAAGGTAGTAGAAATTATATGGATAATTTCACAATTGGTCCTCAACTTATCATCACTGTATTATATTAACCCGTGGGCTTTAAAGAGAAGCAATTTAGTCCCGAGCTTTCATGAGTATCCCCAAACACAAAAATTATCAGCAATTTGTTAAAATTTTCACGTGTCCAAGAAAAGAAACTAAAGTTTGAAGTAAGTTGTATAGAAAAATGTAGCTTGACGATTTAGCACTAGTTTGCACGAGTTCTTAAATGGAAATTGATTCTGCAACTATTTTATGCATTAAGTGGGTGTTTGGAAGGGATTATATTTAAATTTTTAGTAGATTGTGATA
>CAIGRL010092076.1:0-11096 GCA_903798325.1 Fraxinus xanthoxyloides
GGCTAAAAAGGTGCTTGTATTTGAACAGAATTTTCTTGTGAATTCATTAGTTCCGAAATTAACTGGATGTGGCTCCAATAGCAGGATTATTGAAACCATGAATGGCTTAACTGAAGGTTTCCAAACCATCAAGTGTGTTTTAAGCATAAGTTGGAACCCACATGGAGTTTTCAGCATTTAACCCTTCTTTTTACACTGTGCTCTAAGCTGGTCGTATCTTTTGGTGGTATAGAGATTCTGACTGATAAGCGCATATAAACTTGGTAGTTTCCATTAAATCGTTCCAATTCTAGATAACTTATTGAATCATGACATTTAGTTGCTAGCGTGACCACTATCTTTGTATTTCTTGGACTTCATCAAATACAAGACTCTACTAGAGGATCTGAAAAGTTAATATTGAAGTTCTCCCCGTGTTCTTCGATTCATTTTTATGGTTTTGGAAAGTTTCGTCTTCTTTCTCGTGCATGAACATGCTCATGGGAGCAAAATGCAACTGCTGCAAGATGTAGTTTCAGTAAGAAGGATTATAACCGGAAAAGATAACAGNTTTGTATTTCTTGGACTTCATCAAATACAAGACTCTACTAGAGGATCTGAAAAGTTAATATTGATGTTCTCCCCGTGTTCTTCGATTCATTTTTATGGTTTTGGAAAGTTTCGTCTTCTTTCTCGTGCATGAACATGCTCATGGGAGCAAAATGCAACTGCTGCAAGATGTAGTTTCAGTAAGAAGGATTATAACCGGAAAAGATAACAGTGACCTCAAGCTTATTGGTCAATTATCACCCTTTATTTAAAGAAGGTATTAAGTCAATAGACTTAGAATTTTTCCTGCAGATAAATTTACAGCTTGACAAAGTAAGTTATAACTAACCCGTATTTTATATTGTGGCCATAAATTCTATTAATATGGGACTTTCTCACTTACCTCAACTGTAATGCAGTCCAGTTGTAGAAATCCTGAAATTAAGGGGATTATTACAGAAGGGAATTATTATAGAATTATTTTAATTACTCATATGGTATAATTAGTGATTAGTTAGGAAATGTTTTTTATTTCTTTAATTAGGATATTACATTCCTTTAACTTTAGATCCTTTGTATTATAAATTGGCCATGATATTGTAAGAAAATCATTGAGAAATAAATAATTAATTGTTTCTCATTCTTTGTCTTTATAGTATCATTGTCTTTATAGTATCAGATCCAAGTTAGTCTAAAACTCAACAGTCAATAGAGGAAAACACCACCACCTCCGAGTCAATAACTAGCGAAACAAAAATGACTCCCACCATAAGGAAAAATTGGATACTTCACCGGCGACACCAAGCAACCCACAGATGCAAAAATTTAAGAGGGAAATCTGAAAACTCCATGGTGATGGCATGGCCGATTAATTTGATGAAGCCCTCTATAGGTAAAATGTACCTATTTTTACCAACTGCAAAAGACATATGGCAAGCAGTCAAAGAGATGTACTCCGATGCCAAGGATTCATCCCAAATTTTCAAGATTAAGACTAAATTGTGGCAAACAAAGCAAGGAAAATGAGTGTTACTGATTATTACATGGAGATGGAGACCCTTTGGCAAGAACTGGATCTTAGCATCAAAGAGGAGTGGGATTGCCCAGGTGATATGTTTGATACAAGAAGCAGTTGGAGAATGAACGAGTATTTGAATTCTTGCCAGGGCTAAATAGAGACTTGGACCACTTGAGGGGCCAGATTCTTGGCCGTTGACCATTTCCGTCCACTCTAGAAATCTTCGCAAACGTTCAACGCGAAGAAAGTAGGCGCCAGATAACGCTTAAGGAAGAAAGTGGGCCGGGTGGTGTTGAAGGACCGCCTTTATCGCCAATTCAAGTGGGCCTGATGGGATTGTTGGTTTAATTGGGAGTGGCCCGAATTGTACCGTTGCAAATGCAAAAAAATAGGTCAAAATATGTTGGACCAGATGGGTTAACCTAATTATTTAAAGGAGTAACAAAAAATAGGCCTGGTACAAAACAACAAAAGGGGCATCCAAAGTGGGACTGCTGTCGGAAGCCTGGACATAGAGAAGACACGTGCTGGGATCTACACGATAAACCTACAGATTGGAAACCTAGACAAAACATCAGAAATCACGGCTACTAGCTGCAGCAGATTCCACTGAAATAAAAAATCACACTTCAAACAGTGCATTCAACTCTGAACAATTAAAACAACTCTACAAAATGTTCTCCAATTTCTAAACAACTAGCCCATCAAGTTCATTAGCCTATTAAGGAAATTTCCTAAGAGCTCTAAATGTTACCGCACTCTCTAAAGTACCATGGATTATTGATTCAGGTGCATTCGATCATATGAAGGACTCCCACAATCTGTTTGTTACATACTCGCCTTGTGTAGACAATCTTAAAGTTAAAATTGCAGATGACTCACTATATTCCGTACTTGGAAAAGGGAGCATTCGAATCTCTAATTCTATAACATTTGAACACGTTTTTCATGTTCCAAACTTTTCCTGGAATTTATTGTCCGTTAGCTAATTAACTAAAAATTCAAATTATTTTGCTAATTTTTTCCCATTACCGTGTCTTTCAAGACCTATCATCGGGAAAGACGATTGACAATGTTAAAGAATATGAATGACCACTACTTTGATGAGATTGATGTGAGTAATCTACGTTAATTTGCTAGTTGTGATTCTGCATTTGTCCTTAAGAATAGTGAAGTGCTTTTATGGTATTATAGAATGAGTCATCCTAACTTTCAATATTTACGACATGTAATTCCTTCAGTATTCTCGAATAAAATATCTTTTGATCTTCAATGTGAAATATGTGAACTTCCAAAATATCTCCGGCTATCGTTCCCAAAATTCACATACAAACCGTCGAAACAATTTACCATAATTCAAAGTGAGTTATGGGGACCCTCACGAACAACTAATCCCACCTACACAAAATGGTTTGTTACGTTTATTGAAGATCATATCCGAACTGGGTCTATATGCTGAAAGAAAAATCTAATGCCCGTTCAGTGTTTATCAACTTCCACTCAATGGTCCAAACCCAATTCCAAACATAAATTCAAATTCTGCACACGGATAACGTCATAGAATATTTCAACAATACCCTTAAGGGTTACCTTCAAAAAATGGGATCATTCACCAAAGTTCTTGTGTCGATACGCCCTAACAAAATGGGATTGCTGAACGAAAAAATAGGCATCTTCATGAGGTTGCTTGTGCCCTAATGTTCACTACAAATATGCCTAAATATTATGGGGAGATGTCGTCATAATCTCAGCCTACCTCATAAACAGAATGCCTCAGTTTCGAAACTTCTCTCTTCGAAACCGCTCACAAGAAATTCCTAAAATCTTTCCCTAACTCTCATCTTCACTCAAGTTTAGCTTTAAAAGTTTTTGGATGCAGAACCTTTGTCCGCATTCATTCCTATCACTGAAATAAACTCCAACCCCGTGCACTTAAGTGTGTCTTCATTGGATACTCTCCCACACAAAAGGGTATAAATGATTCAATCCAATCACAAAAAGGTATTTGTTAGCTTTGATGTCACATTCTTCGAGAATAGTCCTTATCTCCAAAAATCCTCTCTTCAAGGGGAGAATTTAAGCTAACAACAGTTCTTGAAAATCTCATGTTCTCCATCTGAATCTATCCCAAACACTAAACATATAACATCATCTTGTTCTAACATGCCATCTACAGAAGACAACTTGAACTCAGGGGGAGAGAGTTACTCGGAACCAGTGATAGCTCCAAATCTCCATGAGATCCCGCTCGACTTATCCAATATTAATCTACCTATTGCTCTCAAGAAACAGACTCGATCATGTACTCTTTTTTCCCATATCAAAATTTATAGCTTATAATGCTCTTTCTCTAGGATTTCAAACCTTTTTTCTAACCTTGATAGTATAGAAATCCAGAAAGCCCTGGATTCTCCCAAGTGGAGAGAAGCAGTTATGGAAGAAATGAGAGTCTTAGAGGCAAATGAAACTTGGGATGCGATGGAGCTGCCATAAGGAAAGAGACTTATTGGGTGCAAATGGGTGTTCAATGTAAAATAAGGCAGATGGGACAATAGAACGGTACAAAGCTCTTGTGGTTGCAAAGGGATATACTCGTACCTATGACGTAGATTACATAGAAACATTCACACCTATAGCAAAATTTAATACAATTCAAATTCTCTTATCCTAGCAATTAATCTAGATTGGCTACTTCATCAACTTGATATCAAGAATGCATTCTTAAATGGGGAGTTAAAAGAATAAGTTTTCATGACACTACCACTAGGCTTTTGTAAGAAAAATGAAGAGAACAAGGTATGCAAACTAAATAAGTTCATGTACGGTCTTAAACAGTCACCAAGAGCATGGTTTGATAGATTTGCAAAAGTACTGAAAAGATAGGTATCGACAAGGACAGTCAGATCACACCATGTTTTCAGAATGTTTGAAGATGGGACAAAGTCTATCTCGATCATATATGTTAATGACATAATCATCACTGGAGATAATATAGTTGAGATAGAGAGGCTGAAAAGGAGTCTAGCCACATAATTTTGAAGTTAGAAACTTGGGGGAAAATGTAGTATTTTCTGGGAATGGAAGTAGCCAGATCAAGAAAGGGTATCAGTGTGAACATAACGACAATATGTCATAGACCTCCTAACTGAAATTGGTATGCTTGGGTGTAAACGAAGTGACATTCCTCTGGATGTCGGAAGAAAGACAACGTTGGAGAATCCATTAATAAGGACAGATATCAACGATTAGTTGGAAACTTAATCTACCTATCACATACTAGACTTGACATTGCCTTCGCAGCTAGTGTGGTAAACCAACACATGCATTCTCCAAAGGAAGCTCATCTAAAAGCAGTATATAGGATTCTGAGATACCTCAAATGCTCTCCAAGAAAAGGACTATTGTTCAAGAAAAATGAAAAGGAGGTAGAGATATTCACCGATGCTGATTGGGCTAGATCAATAGAAGATGAGAGATCAACTACCGTCTATTATACCTTTATATGAGAAATTTTGGTAACCTAGAAAAGTAAGAAACAAAATGTAGTAGCCAAAAGCAGTGTCAAAGCAGAGTTTAGAGTAGCTGCTCGAGGAATATGTGAAGGATTGTGGTTAAAGAAGCTCTCGGAAGAATTAACAAGTTACGATGAAACTCCCAATCAAACTCTATTGTGATAACAAAGCAGCTATCAACATTTCGCTCAATCCAGTCCAACATGATCGAACAAAACACGTTGAGGTGGACATACACTTTATCAAGGAGAAAGTTGTAGATGGAAGTATTTGCATGACCTACATTCCTACCAATGAACAAAGAGCATATGTGTTCATCAAAGGGTTAAACAGACAAGATTTCGAGGATTTTATCTACAAATTGGATATGATCAATATCTACGATTTAACTTGAGGGAGAGAGTAGAAATCCCGAAATTAAGGAGATTATTACGTAAGGGAATTGTTATAGAATTATTGTAATTATTTGTATGGTATAATTAGTGATTAGTTAGGAAACATTTTTTTATTTATTTAATTAGGAGTTTACATTTTTTTAACTTTGCCATCCTTTGTATTATAAATTAGGCTATGACATTGAAAGAAAATCGTTGAGAAATAAACAATTAATTGTTTCTCATTCTTTGTCTTTACCACTTTAGTTTCATGATTTGTAAAACCATAAACACACATTATGTCTGTAAGCAAATATGTGATCTTCGTTACAGAAGCAATGAAGATAGTACCTGAGCATAACAACCTCTTTAGTCCAACAAAAGTGGGGGGACACTTGACTTTCAAAATAAGGATAGAGTTGAGCGTCATATATAATAGGGAATAGTATCTGCTTTATAATACATTTGATGAGCATAAAAAGTTTACTATAGAAGCCACTAAAAGAATAGTAGAAAACCAAAACACCAAAAGCAATTGCTTCCCCCACTCCCACCACTGACAAGAGTGGGATTGTGGCCTTTCCAACCTTTAATGAAGTTTCACCCTTGAGCAAGAAATTCTTTAATCAAAATAGCAAGAAAATGAACTGTTGAGATGGATTAATTACAAATTATATTGCAAATATAACTCTCTTACAAATTATGAAAGTAAGTTCTTAACTATATTGATGTTTACCAAGTGGAGTTTCGAATATAAAAAGACATTAGCAGAACTCTTTTGTGAGGAGTAGTACTCCTCATTTACTGCATTCTTATTGCTTTTACTATATTTGTTGTTTTGTTGCTTTTTGGAGGTTAGGTTCATGTCTTACTCCTTCCCCGTAATCTCTTTTTTTGATGATATATATATGGTTGGGGAATCCTAACCTCCGTTGACCTTCCTTTATGGGGCCTAAAAACTCACTAAAAATGTGTGGATGTCTTTGTTATAAAATCAGAAGATTGTCTTTCTCATTTTGTTTTTTTCTTTTCCTTTTAAATTTTACTCTGTTTGTCTTATTTCTGATGGAAAGTCATTGTAGTTTAGTGCCAAACTATGGAAATGAAATAGATGGATGAGTACATGTTGGGTCTGCGCTGGGAAATTTTGACTTGAGCAGAATTCTTCTGATATTGTTATTTGTTCTTCTCGTTGCAGTGGGGAACATTTTTTTCCTCATTTGGCGATTTTCTAGATTTGCAAAATTGACCTCTAGTTTCTCTCTGGGGCCTTCTGTGGGGGGTATAAAATATTTTCCTATGTAACTGATAACTGACTCTGTTCAGCAGATGCGGAAGCCTGGTATTAACATATATGATTGGGTGCAAAATCTATATCCATAATATATTAAGGGTGTGTTTGAGCCACTTTATTTTGGAAAAATGTATTTTACAATAGTAGATTGATTGAGAATGTGTGGTTGAAAAAGAAGGAAAAGTTATTGATGTGATGTAAAATATTATTTTATTGAAGAATGCGTGGTTGAAAATGAGTAGAAAAATGAGAATGAAAATTTTAATTTGGCTCAAACAGGGATTAAATATCACATTAAGTGAAAATTATTTTTTGGACGATTCTAGTCATACTATAATTCAATTATTTCTACTTTTCGTTTTCCAATGTGCATTTAATTTATTTAACCATTTAATTACCATTCATGTACATGTACAATTGACAGATTTATTTCACATGTGTACTTTCATTACTGTATGAATTCTCTATTGTTAATTTTCAATTAGTTAACATTCACATTCATTTAATTAATATTTATCTTCATTTATGCATTATTAATTCTGGTTATAAGTTAATTAGAATTTCACATTAAAGAATGCATTTCATTATTCATGTTCATGTATGCCAATTAACATTCAGTTTTACTTAATTGAAATTAAATAAATGATTTAACATTCATTGTTGCGTACGTATTCTCTGGTTTTAATTATAAATTAATTAACATTCTCGAATATTCAAATATTACTTTACAACACTTACAAAGTATTTCATAATAACATGCAATGCACGTTCAATTGCACGTTCAATGTTGACTACTCTGGTTAAATATATACTGACTTCAATGGCCATGAAAAGTTTTGCTTTCATTTTCTTTATATTTGTATAGTTCAGTAGAATTTATTTTGCAGCCTGTGTAGAAATGTCATTCTTCTGCTTTTTCTTTGAAGTGCAGGTAAGCAAAATGCTTAAGCCAGAAAAGTGGCAGGCTACCTTTGATAGTGAAGGGAAAACGATGGGTTTCCAAAAAGTTCTGAAATTGATTATATTGGGGGTAACCACTTCTATTGCAATTTTTTTTTAACATTTTGTTTGTTTTATTTCCAGTTATTATCACATCATAAAATTTACCATTTCTCAATGTGAACTTTGGATAGTTTGGAAGCTTGAATCTTGTGATGGTACCTAAAATTCTTAGCTTCAGTTATTCATGCTTGACTGCTACTTCAACTCCATGTGGCTTTGATGTTGTTTCTTGGGTTCATTGTTTTGGCTTTCCTATATCTTTTGTATCTCAAATGCATGATTGTCTATATTATGTAGTGGTGAAAACCTAGAGTAGACATTACGAACATCAAAGTAGGATGGAAGCTTGTTCCTGACTTCCTGTGAAGGACCCTAACTCTTGTATTCATCAATTGGGGAAGATATGTAAACCTAGAGAGTGAAAGATAGATCTCAAGGAAGTCAGCAATTTATTTAAGAGCTTTAGTCTTTCATCTCTCTAGCTCAAGAGCTCATCAACTCAAAAACTCGATAAGGATTAAGGACCGTTGCCCCCAGCACATGGAGGGCATATGACTTAGTTAAGCTAAGCCATTTGCTCCATTTCCTCATTTTGAAATAGCAGGGCGGAAAAGCGAAGGTTTCTTCTAATCTTATCCTGTTTGTTCTCTATTTTTCTTTGGGGAAATCTCTAATCTTTTGACTTTCTACTAATCCCTTCGTGCTTATTCTCTATTTTTCTTTACTGAAACCCCGTCCACACCAAGATTAGGACTTAAACCTAGGCCTAGTCCTTTTATTTAGTATATATAGGATTTAAAATCCTTAATCTTCTCTGAAGCGAAGTAAGATTGTCTTATATCGGCAACTAGTTAAAAAATGTTTACTACAAATTGATTTTAGGCATGATGTTGCTGGCTTATATAATTTCAAAGTGATTTATATTGACACCACAATCATAATTTGGCCATTTAGCTTTCTCACCCAAAAAGGTAGTATTAACTTTCAAGAAAATAAAAATTTTAGCTAGTAATAAATATACGAAAACAAAATAAGTGTTGTTCTAAACTAGAAATAATATAATACTGGTAAATAATTTGCTGAAAACTGATGGTAAAATGCATGTATCCCTTCATATGCTTCATTTTTCTTTCTTGTCTTTTCTTGTATTGTCAATATTATAGTCAAAAGTAAGGCTAAGGGATTTTAAATCTTTTAAGTGCAATATTAAGAGATGTATTATGTGAAATAATGTCTTCCAACACTCAAAATACAAATGAATTAATAAAATAATGATAATAAGTCAAAACATTGGTTGTCTTTGTGGTTTTCATTGGCTTCTATTACATTTAGAGCATGTTTGGAAAAGCTTAAATTATAATTTAAGTTGGTTAAACATACTATAAAGATAATAAGCATTTAATCTATGGTCTATAACCCTCAAGGATTATTCACAAGTTCATTGGGCGAATTAGAAAGATTAGGCCTTTGTTTTGCCCTTTTTTTTTTCAAAAACTTATTTTCAACCACACATTCTCCCATAAAATAATATTACATGTAAATCAAATTTTTTCCCCTATTTTTAACCACATTCTTCGAAAAGTCACTATTCCAAAACTCATCCAGTCCCAAATTTCCATTGAAATGGAGCCCAAACAAGGGCTAAAATTCACTTGAGCCATCAGATCTTAGCACAGAAAGTGGTTTACCTTTAGTCAATCCTGTTTTTACTTAAAAGACAGGTGCCCCAAACTTGCTTATGGAACCCAATGGTTGGCCTCCTCGACAGATGACTTTGTTCGAGTAAGAATTGCTATTTTGTCTAAAGCACAAGCTCATCGAACATACTCAATATCTACCTGTTGCAAAATCTTTGCACCTAATACCTGTTAAGCATTATCAGCTTACTGCATCACAAACTTGATTTATTTTCCTCAACACATTGTGCTAGAATGTATGTGCTACATCTGGAATAATCTAAGTGGTCCACTGCAACATACCCGAACATAGAAGAAACTTAAAAGCTTTAAGACACAAGTTGGAATCTATCAAAACCCAAAAGCATGACCAAAGTTTTTAGCCTGCCGATATGGGTTAGTCTCCTGATTCCTCCCTCTGAAACAAAAACTGGATGATTACAACTCAAAATGGGTAGAGAAAGTTATTTACAATATGAATGCAATTCTTGGTGAGGGCTATTTGTGCGTTTCTGGTTCTCTACCCATTTTTTATATTCAATTGACATCAGAATGAACACATAACATGCTGTGAATTTCTTTAGCTTTATACATTTTCTTTGCATAAATGATAACTGAAATGTGGCTGATTATTCTTCTAATTCTTGTTTAGTTTCTTATGTTGTGAGCTGAAATTCAAATGATAATAACTTTGTGCCTAGATTCTTGGTTTCTTTCTGAGTTTGAATATAATAATTGTAATAGGATTAATTTTTCTTTGTATTGTTTAGCCAAAATTAACCGTTTTAGCCGCTAAAATGCTTCATCTTTTGCATGGTAGGGTGTGGATCCATCTATAAGGCCGGAAGTATGGGAATTCCTTTTGGGCTGTTATGCTTTGAGCAGCACTGCTGAATATCGAAGGCAATTGAGGACTGCCAGGAGGTAATTTTTAGTCACTGTTTCACTTTGTGTTGTTAGCTTATGAAGTGGCTTGGCTGCTCTGCTTTCTAATTACATGGATGCAATTTCAATTTTCTTTTTCAAACTATGCTGAGTGTAGATGTAGTTCATATGTTAATGCTCTCTCATTATTCATTACTGAAGGTTTGTCCTAGCTATCGAGGACATGAAACCTTCCTTGAAAGCTGAAACATTAGGAAACATCTTGGCAGTGAGAACACTTAGGGTCTGTTTGATTGCAAACGTAGAAAATAGGTGGAAAGAAAATGTTTTACAGGGAATTCAATTGCCTAGAAAATGTTTTACTGGGAATTGTAATTAATTGTATTTGATTGGTATAATTTTCTACCTAGAAAATGTTGAAAGTTTTGGTTTCGTTTGACTTCGTTTTTCATGAAAATTGCCCATTGAAGTGATAATTTTTTCTACTATTGGGTCTAAAAATTGTTCCAATTGCCATTTTTTTTTTTTTTAAATTAACATATCGAATATCATTCGTTTGACTTTGTTTTGCATGAAAATTGTCGATCAAAGTGACAAAATTTTTTACCATTGTATCTAGAATTTTTCCCAATTGCCAAAAATAACCAAAGAAAAAAAAAGCAAAGCTGGAAAATAAAAATCCACACAACCAAAGGAAAAAAGTTTTCATTGATTTACAAGAAAATGGGCGCGTGAAACGACAGCTGTCAAAATGAATTCCCAGTAAAAACTTGACAATCAAACAGGTGAAATGTGGGAAAATGGAAA